>CAWVRF010000433.1:0-83000 GCA_963932465.1 Maratus speciosus
CAGTTTTGTTACATTATTCTCAATGTGTTGGAAAGTGTTTCATAATCTATGCTTGGCGCACGATTTTTTCTTACTTGTTAATTATGTTTTTGTTTTAACTTTAACTGTTTAAAATTTATCTTAAACAGGCACTTCAGGAGGGCAGGTACAGTTCTGAGCGGGTCGGGTTGTAGACCCAACACGAACCCGAAAATTTCATTTATAGTCAAGTCAGTCCGACCCGAATCCACCAAAGAAATTTCTTCGAATCGCAACCCGACAAAAAAAATTTCGACGACCCGCAACTGCACATCCGCACCTGATCCGAACGCGAAATTCTTCTACTTGCAACCCGAACCGAACCCGAAATGAAAAGGAAGTAAATCTTGTTTTTTCATTGAAAATAATCTATAATTACATGTTTAATAAAAATTTTATCTTTTATATAAACAAATGTACATATTTATATTCTTTAATACTCAAAAACCTATGAATAAGCAAACATCTCAGGATCGTTGAATAGAGTCCTGCATCGGATCGGGTTGTACTTTTTTTTTTTTTTTTTTTCGGGACGGGGTTACTCTTATTTTTTTTTCTGTGGGTTGGGTTCCCTCTAGAATAATTCTTATGGGACAGATTTAAGTTTTTTGCTAATCGGGTTGTTGGGATTTCCTCTAAAAGTTTAGAAGAATTATTTCCCAGAAGAAAATACAGATGTATTTCAGTATGAATGAGTATATATTCAATTACTGCTTCAGAAATAAAATGTACTATATAAGAAATGCAATCGTAGATTATTCTTCTTTTACGGTACATTTAAGAACCATTTTTTTTCTCTCGTAACATGGAAAATATTATAATTCGTTTTTTACACACAACACATATATAGTGTTTGTGATAGTTTATGCACGCGTTTATATATTGCATGTGTATAGATTGTAAGATGTCCAGTATTCAGCGGTAAAAGCGTACAATACAAATATATAATTGTGTTAAAAGTTGAAACGTGTTTGCTAAATAGAGATGTAACGCTTTTTGTGTGTGTCCGCTATGTAGGTCTTATTGCATATAGATTTTTAAACTTTATTTTCGACATTCTTTTGAAAAATCGGATCTATCCGAACCCGACATGCAAGAGTGAAAACTCAATCTGAAACCGACCCGAACCAGAAGTCAACCTCTAATGCCAAATCCTTTGAAGCGGTAGAGCCTTCTTTAGTGTTCCTAAAAGCAGAGCCTACACTCTTAAAACGAAAGAGCCAAAATAACTCAAGTTGAGCCGAAATCCACTCATCTCATGATTTGAAAGTCAGCTTCTCATAAAGAGTTGAAACAACTCGAGTGAATGAGTTGTTTTTAGGCAACTCATGATTGAGTGGTCTCTATTTTACTCATACTTGAGTGAAATCAAATCGATGAAGGTAAAATCCAGTAGTACTTGAGTGATTTGTAACCAACTCATACTTGAGTGAAATTGAGTCATTTAAGACTAAATCCAGTACCCCTTGAGCGATTTGTAATCAATTCAAACTTGAGTGAAATGAGGTCATTTCAGATTTAATCCAGTAGTTCTTGAGCGATTTGTAACAATTCATACATGGATTAAATCAACTCATTTAAGAGTTCATCCAAAATCCCTTGAGTGATTTCTAATAAACTCATTCATAAGAGAACTCGCCAAAATTACCAAAAAAACCCTTGAGCGATTTCTAATTAACTGATTAAATAAAATCATGTCATTTTAAATGAAATTCAGTAACCTGTGATTGATTTTTATCAACGTAATTCAAAATAACACAGAATTCTTGCCACATTTTCAAATTAAAATAACTAATTTTATACTCCTTCATATTGGTTTATATAACTGTAATTCTTATTTAATAGTAAATGACTATTTTTTGATTGAAAAAATAACTGTGATTTACAATTAAATAAAAATTACAATTATAAAAACCAATCTTAAGAACTAAAAAAAAAAAAAACTTGAAATCACCAAGGGAAGGAAAAATCCCAATGACAACTTTTAAAAGATGACTGCTCCCCTTAAGGGTGTTTCTCAAATCCAAAAGGGCAACTTTCTGACATAAGCTTGAATTTATTTTTGATCGAAAATGCATGAAACCAGCTGGTGGTGTTGTTCTAAAACTATGTAATCGAGCTGCTTTTTCCATTTTTTTTTTTTAACACAATAGATTTTTCAGAAAATAGTGTCAAAGTGGAAGTTTTGAACTGAATTTCCGTGCAAAAGGAGAAAAAACATACCAGAGCGGGCGAAAACGTTTGTCACATAATCAAAATCGCTTATAACTCAACAGATAACTTATTGATCAAAATATGGAAAATCCAGTTCAATTCCAAATTGCTTCCATAACAAGGCTTTCCAATTTTATATCTTTCCGTTAAAAAAATTAATTTGTAAATGCATCAAAACGCTTTGTGCTTGTTGAGCAGCCTTAAGATCCGCAGCTTTAAGAACAGCCTTAAGATCCTACACTAGTCGCTAAAAAAGATCTGGATGCTTGTGTTAATCTTATGGAGAAGTTATTTTCAAATACATTGTTTGGATTTAAAAATATATATATATATATATATTTTGGAGGGGGGGGGGGGGGAATATAGGATCTTTATGCAGGCTAATTTTTAATTTTGGTTAGTTTCTCTTATACAGTAGACGTCCAATTTTACGAACTGATGTTACTCCCATTTACGAACACATTATATGAATCCCACTGAGTTCGTAAAATCGAGCGTCTACTGTATTAAGATATAAATTTTAGAATCGGTTCCAAAAATGAAAGTATTTACAATAAAATATAAAACCTAAATTAAAAAAGTAAAAACTAGCCACAATACATATTGTCTTCAGCTACCATATGCAAAAAGAATCATGTACAAATATTAAAAATCCAAGCAAGATATTTGAAAATAACTTCCCCATGGAATTAACATTATCACAGGTCTTGTCACACGGCTAGTGTTAGGCCTTAATAAGTAAATTTGAAAATATTTCAAAAAAGATAAACACCCACCCATTATATACTTTGTTGTAACTATCCCTTGATTTAATTCACACTACTTCTTAATAGACTAACTTTTAAAGAAATATTTATTGTTAAGCCTTTTTTTATGCTAATTAGCACTGAGTGATAAATGTCAATTTAATGCAGTTGATACATTTACAAATAAATTATGCACCAAAATAACTGTAGAATATTGAAAAATAAGGTTTGGGTTCACTATTTAACATTTGAAAAGACCTTTTAATGCAAATGAAAATCTAAAATGGCCTTTTACCGACCAATAGACTTACAAATCTGTCTCGATATGCAAATGTTAGGAATTTTATCCATTTTTCATGCACTATGTGTACTTTCATTTGATTTGGATTCAAGTATCCTAAAACTTATAGCTAGAATTTTGGCCATGATACTATTTTTTTTTTTTTTTTTTTTTTTTTTTTTTTTTTTGTATATGAAGAACCTTCCACTAAATATTGTAGTATAAAAGTCAAATGCATAAATAACTGAAAATTGGGCTTATTGACTCAAACAACGTGCAACTTAATTCTTTATATCATTTGTTGAAACTAAATTATGTTCAATAATAATTTTTAGAATTTAGCTTCTGGATTAGAAGGAACAATGTCTTGAATGGATAAACACCAACCCATTAGGTACTCTCTTGCAGTTATTCCTTCTTAATCTTGTTGTGAAATATAAAACTTTAAAATGGCATAAGATTGTAGCTTTTTATGTCAAAAGCAGGAGCCAAATGTGCAATTCAAAATATTGTGGGGGAAAAAACAACAACATTATTTACTAACAATTTTATTTAACAAAAAGAAAAAACAAACTTAGCATTGATAGCAATTTTAACAACAGATGCAGTGCATTGATAGCAATTTTAACAACAGATGCAGTGTTTTCATTAAAAATTTTCTCGTCAAGACAAGAAAATATGTATTCTTCTCTGCTGAAGATCCTTCAGAGATTCGATAGGGCTGTTGAATTACATTCCTCGCAGTGGAATTGCATTTCTTCATGAGGTCACTATTCTCCTGTGTTAAAAGAAAATATTGAAATTAAGTTAAATAGCAAAAATTGTAATGTAAAGGAGTGATTATGAACCTTTTAAAACATTTTAGTTTTTAGATTAAAGTAAATATAAATAAATTCTAAAGTCTTAAGCAAGTTCTTAAAATATTGTTGAAAATTCACCTTTGTTACCATTTTCAAAATGTATACAAACATATCTTTTTAAACAATAATTTAAATTTGGGGGAAAAATGAAACTACATTTCATATTAAATTTATTCTAAATATGAAAATACATATACAGGGGTCATTCCAAGAAAAATTTAGGGCCCTTCACAAAAATCTATTTAATAAAATAAGCCCCTTCACAAAAATAAATTTAATAAAATGGGCCCCTTCGTAACATTCTTTTTCATACAAACTGTTTTAAAATGTGTAAATTGTAAATAAAACCAGCTCACTGAAAACAAACTTTAGCAAGGGGATTTAAAGGAGTTTTGTCAAATTCTTCATTTAAGTTTGAGTAACTGGATTTCAACTTTCGCTACAAAATATTACTTTTCACAAAAATAACTTGTACTTTTCACAAAATCGGCCCCAAGAATAAAAACAAACAAACAAAACACACACAAACAATCGCCTCCCCACGCATATTCTGAAAGAAAAGAAAAAATGAAATAAAAAACCATACACTAAAACTTTTAGCTTTATATAAAAAGTTACACCACTGAAAATTCAGCCAATTGTGAATAAAATGGAAAATGAATAAATGAAACCCTCTGTGCGATCACCGGGGTTCGTTGATATATATCAATCGATATATATCTTTATATATATCATGATATATATATCCGATATTTATTTTCAAAATATCAAGATTTTTTATATTTTCATATTACCTGATATTTATTTTCAAAATATTAAGATGCATGATATTTTCAATATTTTTCTATGTTTGATATTTATTTTCAAAATATCACTGTGTAAGATGTTTTTGATATTTTCAGTCAAAACAAGTGCAAATGAAATTTCCAACTGTTATGGACTGTGTTGTTCTGTAAATAAGGAATTTATGTCTCTGATAGTTACTTTTTTAGCCGAAGAAAACAAATATCTTTTTCAAACTTTATGTTTGAATTTTTTACTTTTAACTGTAGATTATTATGAGGGACATAATTCAGAACAGACACTGAAACATAAACTGTCTAATTTAGATACTCAGTTATATATACAGCTTCACTATAAAAGAATCTGATGTAAGCGTATAAAGCAAATTGTTTCTGTTTTCAATTAGTTGATTTTCAATTTTGTTCTAAGTGTAAAAAAAAAGAAAGAAAAAGAAAACTGCACTTTTAATGTATTGTTTAAGTTTTCATGTTAAGTGGAATATGTTTTAGTTTCTAATTTATATTATGCGTGAATATATTTATTATCAGCAATAAGTTGACTATTTCGAAAATATCATTTAAATTTGGGGGGGGGGGAAAGAAACTACATTTAAATTCATTCTAAATATGAAATGTTTTATTACAACAATGATGTTTAACCTTACCCCATAAAATCTAACTAAGCAGTCAAACGGCAGTTTTCTTCCAACAGTCAAATGCATGTGTCTGAGACATACGTGTCTAATTTAATACAGTATAACCTCGAAAATCAAGACTAAGACTAGATTTATAAAAATTCTAGATTTCACAAAGATAATCGAAACTTTCAATGTTCTTAACGGTACCTTTAATCCTAATTTAATTAATAACAAAGTGATAATTATGTAAGAAAAAGGAAAAAATATCGAAAGGCTTACTTTCATTGAAATTTGTTAAAACTTTTTCAATAAACAGTGAATTTTGAAAATCCAATTGCAATTTGCTTCCTTTTTTTTTTTTGGAACTATTTTTAACAAAAATGTTTTTCATATTAAATACACGTTAGGAATATCTATTTCAGAAATACAGACTTGTTTTTCTAAACTGCATAATGTTATGACAAAATTAAATTTTATATGCTATTTCTATACCGCCAACATTACTCTCTTCTATTTTAAAAATTACCTATCATTAAAAAGATAAACTTCCAAATCTAACACATGTCACAGATTTCTATATAATCTTGGAAGAAAATGTGCATTATTGGGCAAATGTATCTGATTCATAGATGATACTAAATAAATGAACTGAAACTGGATAGCACTGCATTCTAAACACATAGGAAAGATACACTATATGGCCATTAATGACCGGCAATTTTCAATTTTAGACATTTTGTCGAATATTTAGAAATATACTTGACAGATTCTTCTGAAATTTCAGTATTAAGAACAGGTATCAGGGGTCTGTCCACACTTTTCTCACAGGGTCCTGTTTTTGTGAAATTGTGAAGTTTTTCTTATTTTTGTGAAAATTCTAGTCATAATTTTGTGAATTTTAAATTATCAATGTCTTCATGTTCTATCCTTCATATAAAAAAAGCTAAGTAATATGCTCTTTGGTGAGTTCAACTGTTTACTTACAGACCAGATTTTATTTTTAAATGACTAAATTTGTGAAAAATTCAATTTGAAGGTGAAAATATTCTGTGAAAGGTCTATTTAAGAGACAAATAATTTTGTGAAGGGTCCTGTTTTGGGATAAAATGTTTTGTGAAGGGTCCTGTTTGGGGATAAAAAATTTTGTGAAGGGTCCTTTAAAGGACCTAAAATTTTCCTAAACATATCCCTGGGTATGATCTTATATTTAACAATGTCGATTTGTTAACGGGAAGGGGGAGGGCAATTAGGGGCCAACAAAAAAATCAAAGAAAAAAATAATACTTGGGATCACCCTGTAAAATGCACAAAATTATCTACCACTACCGAATATAAATAAACAGACATTGTGCAATATGTGTAATTTTTTGTGTAAGACTAGCACGTATATTAATAGAAATATAGCAATTTATTTAAAAAAATAAAAAAATTCTTGCATATTTTTTGATTATAACATGCAGGGTTTTCAACCCAATTTAACGCCAGTTTCAGAAAAATTGACAATATAATAGAAACAATATAGTGCAATTGGAATATAGCTATATTAAATATTTTAGGAAATATGAGCAGTTGTATGAAATAATTTTTATCTGTGCATGCGCAAACGATAACAAGGATCATTTTACATAATTTAATATTCTATAGAGCAACTTAAAAATCTACTAGTCAAATATCGTAAAAATTCAGAAGGATATCGGCATTAAAGTGAGCAAATTTTTAGTTTTTCTCTAAAAGTAACTGAATGATAAGGGATTTTCCACAAATTGTCAATTTTTATTAACTGACTTTCAGAAAAAAGTATTTAGTGAGTATCAACGAGTAGATTTGGAAAAAATGCTTCGATTTTTATACTTCTTTTGATCATGGTATAGGCTCGTTCTGGTGGTTATCCAATAACTAAAGCATCAATAAAAAATGGAAATTAAAAAAAAAAAAAAATTAAAAATGACAATTTGTGGAAAATCTCTTATCATTCAGCTGCTTTTAAAGAACAACTAAAAATTTGCTCACTTTAACGCCGATATCTTTCTGAATTTTTACGACATTTGACTAGATTTTTTAAAAATAAGTTGCTCCATAGAGTTGACTATTAAATTATGTAAAATGATCCTTGTTATCGTTCATGCATGCACAGATAAAAATTATTTCATACAACTGCTCATATTACCTAAAATATTTAATATATTTATATTCCAATTGCACTATATTGTTTCTATTATATTTTGTCAATTTTTCTGAAACCGGCGTTAAATTGGGTTGAAAATTCTGCGTGTTATAAGCAAAAATCATGCAAGAATTTAATTTTTTTAAATAAATCGCTATATCTCTATTAATATACGTGCTAGTCTTACACAAAAAATACACATATTGCACAATGTCTATTTATATTCGGTAGCGGTAGATCATTTCGTGCATTTTATTTTACAGGGTGATCCCAAGTATATATATTTTTTCTTTGATTTTTTGTTGCCCCCCTAATTGATCCCCTTATTAAATCGACATTGTTAAATATGAGATCATAACTGTTCATTTCAATCCTGAAATTCCAGATGAATATGTCAAGCATATTTCTAAATACTTGACAAAATGTCTAAAATTGAAAGTTGCCGATCATTAATGCCAATATAGTGTAAGATGCTAGGTATGAAGTTTACTAATATGAAAACAATTTTTTTTTTCACATATGTATCTGTAAGGTCACAAAACAATTACAAAACACACACACACACACACACACACACACACAAAAAAAGAAATTCCAATGACAAAAAACTTAAAAAATATATTTAAGATTAATATGTAAATTTATACCCTGTCTTCTATTTCTTGCTGATAATACACCTCCTCAGGATTATCACGTGCCTCTTTGATAGTCCTCTTTGTTGGTACTTCTTTTGGGATGGTGTTAAATTTAACTTCATTGTTTTAAACCTCCATTCAACCATACCAGCTTGAGCGATAGGATCAAAGTATTGTTCCTAAAATGAAAATGTGCAAAAACAATGTTATCGATTTAAAATGTTTCAATGGTTTTAACTTAAAATTTCAAAACACAGACGTAATGATGAGTTTATACGAAAGTGCCTAAAACATACAAAAAAGGAAATTCATTTCCCTCCAATTTACCCAAGCAATAAATTGGACCGATGGGACTGTTGCATAATTAAAAATATATACAGTATAAAGTAAATTATCTGGAATTGTTGGGTTCACGTGTTTTTGGATAACTGGCTACTCACTGCATTAAGCTATCCCTTTGTTGCAATTAAAATTTATTAGAATAATCAGATTAAAGCTCCTTCTCAGAGATAAGTTGCTTTTTCACTTTCCTGTGTTATTCAATGGCCTTTGAAATGCCCCACAATTCTTGGAATATCTCATCACAAAATTCATATTTATAATTAATTTCTTTTTTATTAGATGCTTAGAAGAATTGTTTTCTCAAACTGTCAAAAAATTTAGATTTTGTTTTAAATAAAAAAAAGGTTATTTTTGAAAAATCTAAATCACTTCCTTCACTACCTATATATGCACATATTGTTATGAATTGGTATCAATTCTGCCTTATACCAAAATTTAAATTTCTACCCTTTCAGATTTGACAAAAAATCTGAAATCGTAATCTGAAAAAATCGTACTGAAGCTCAAAAATCATTCAAAATAGACTAAACTAACAACTGGCACTGTTGTGGTATTTGTAATTGACTGAATTTAATTTTGAGAAATTATAACCAATCCACGCCTCCTCTAAATATATATATATACAGTAGAGCACCTAATTCACTGACCTATAATTCATGATAAATTTTTTGAATGTAAACAAAGATTTTTTTTTTTTTTTAATGTTTGAATGACAACGAAATTTTGAAAACTAATTCAATCAATTTTAATAAAGGACGAAGTTATTTATAGAATACAAGATAAATTTAATAAACCAAAGACAACAATTGATGACATGTTTAAAAATAAACTAGATGGAATCCGCCAAAACTTGACGGCAACAATTTGAAAGCACCACAGAAAAAAAAAGTATTTTACAGCTAAAGAAATTTTTAAAGGCTAATTTTTAGGAAAACTTTCAATAATTGAAAAAAAAAAACCCTGCATTTTATATCCAGGCAAATGACCCATTATTGCCAGAGTTACATTCACCCAGACACAGTCAAAAGTATTTTTTTACATTACACCCAATGGGAAAATAGTTACTTATTACTTTCTCAGGAAGAGTTGGACAGTTACATAATCAATGCTTAACACATGATTTCTTCATTTTAAAGACTACTGTAGAACACAATACAGGACTTTAATTTCAGGGCGGGATTCATCACCAAAATTTTGAAATCCCACCCAAAAACACATCATGAGCAGGAGGCTTCCATCTAAAAAATTTGTTTTCAAAAAAGTGTTTCATTTTAAAACAAATCCTGCGAACCTTGTGATATTTTCGGATGACAGGTTGATACATTTTGCGGCGAAAGATTGTTGAAATTCATATTTTGGTCCTGCAACCGAGAGACAAATTTTGATATCCCCCCCCCCCCCCCCAGAGATTGAATGACAAGTTTCTCGTTAATTTCTGTGACTGATTGCAAATTGAGGGGCGATTCTGTTCCAAAAATTATGAAAAATCATTCATCAGTCTGGAAATTTGGACATAAAAAATATGTCTCATATTTCGAGAAATTGTCACCGAAAAAATCAATTTCGTCAAACGTTAGCTAAACTAAAAACACCAATTTTGTTAAAAGTAGGGATGCCAAAACCTGTGGCCTGCAATGAATTTCGTCAATTTGCCACAAAAAAAATTGAAAATTTCATCAGTCAGTTTAAGAATCGTGAATTTCATTGATCGGGCATGGAAAAATTGTGCGTTTTGTCGATTGTGTACAGGAACACTGAGAATTTCGTTATGGTAAAATAGCGAATTTTCTCGATGCACGAAGAAATTGAGAATTCTGTTGATCGACTGCAGAACCAATCATGATTTTCATCAGTTTATAGAGAGAAAAAGAAATCTCAAATTTGTCAATTTATTGCCTGAAAATTTTTTTTAATTTCATCAGAGATAATGCAGAATCATGAATTTCATGATCAGTCAGAAAAATTGCAAATTTTGTTGATTGATAATCACTAATTCTGTTGGTCAGACACGAAAATATGTTATTTTGTCCATAATGCATGGAAAATAGCGAATTGTCGATCAGTCTCAGAAAAATCAAGAATTTCATTGGTCTGAAATGAAAATATCACAATTTTTGTCGATAATGTGCAGAAAAATCAAATTTCGTCGATCGGCTACTCGAAATAGAATTCTCTCACGTGTGGGCCTCGACAAAACACAAAACAGACTTATTCTAAAAAGCCCTTATCTTAAAAAAGTTGTGCACCCGTAATTTAAAAGATCACGAATAAAATAAGTTTTGTCTAAGGATTGCAAATAAAATGAAAATTTCGTCAAAGGATGGGGAACAAATGCATGTATCGTTAGAAGATAGCAGGGAAAAGAAAATGGCAACTCCTTCAAAGGATTACGAAAAAAAAAAAGCATATTTTGTAAAAGAATCCGGAAAGAAAATGCACGTTTCGTCAAAAGATATCAGAAAAAACGTTTTGACAAGGGACCCCCCACCCACAAAAAAAAAAAATAAATAAATAAATAAATTTCGCCAATGGATCACGCGAAAAATGTGGAATTAGTCATAATGTCGCAGGACCCCCCCCCCCCCCTTGCGAAATTCATCAAAAGGTCGCTGAAATAAATAAATAAATAAATTTTGCTAAAGCGTTGCAGAAAAAAAAAATTGCCAAAGGGTTGCAAAAAAATAAAATAAATTTTGCCAAAGTGTTGCAGACACAGTTGTATAATATAGACGCATGTGCGGAAAATTTTCCAAAAATTCGGAACTTTGCGGAAAAATTTTTTAGAAAAAAAAAAAAACTTAATTTTCGTCCTTGTAAATTTTTTTTTTAAATACCGAAAAATTAAAAATATTCTCCAATTTTATGTACGATTTATTTGCCAGACAGATTATTATTCAGGGGTCGATGCAGGTTTTTATTCTTGGGGCCCATTTTGCGAAAAGTAGAAGTTATTTTTATTAATTTTATTATATTTTTGTGAAAAATAACATTTTTTTAACGAAAGTTGAAATCCAGTTACTCAAATTTGAACCAAGAATTTATGAACAAAATCATTTTTTACATCCCCTTGCTAAAGTTTCGTAACCTAATTTTATTTACAAATTACACATTTTAAAGCAGTTTTTATGAAAAAGAATGTTACGTAGGGGGCCTTATTTTATTAAAAGGAATTTTGTGAAGGGGCCTGTTTTATTAAGTTCATTTTTGTGAAGGGGCCCATTTTATTAAATTTATTTTTATGAAGGGGCCTATTTTATTAAATGGAATTTTGTGAAAGGGCCCTAAATAGGCCCCAAATTTTGTCTGCATTGACCCCTGTTATTGTTTGACAGACGTGATTCTGTTCCAAATTTTCAGAAAATTTAAGGCATTTGGTTTTGAAAATTTAAAAAAATCAGCCATCAGTCCAAAAATTCAGACATAAAAAGATACCACTGCGAATTTCAACAAATGGTTGCCGTAAAAACGCAAATTTCGTGAAAGGATCGTAAAAAAAAAAAAAAAAGAATTTCATAAAAGGAGTGCAGGAAAAAACGAATTTCGTAAAATAGCGCGGAAAAAGCCTAAATTCTGTCAAAGGATTTAAAAAAAAAAAGAGCAAATTTCGTAAAAGAATCGCGGAAAAATGATCAATTGATCGGGGAAAAAAAAAAGAAATTTGTCAAAGGGCCACAGAAAAAGGTGTGAATTCCGTAAAAAACGCAAGAAAAACACGAATTTCGTATAAAGATCGCAGAAAAAACGCGAATTTCGTCAAAGGACTGCAAAAAAGAGAGCAAATTTCATCAAAAGCGTGCACGAAAAAAACTAATTTCTTAAAAGCATAATGGAAAAAAGCCCGAATCTTGTCAAGATTGTGAAAAAAATGCAAATTTCGTAAAAGAACACGTAAAAAACTAATTACTTCAAAGAATCGTGAAAAAAAAAAAAATGCAAATTTCGTCAAAGCGCTGCGTAAAAAGTGCGAAATTTGTCAAAAGATCATAGGAAAATGCGAATTTCGTCAAAGGATTGCGGGAAAAAACTGATTTCATGAAAGGATCGCAGATAAAATGTGAATTTCGTCAAATGATCACAGAAAAAAAAAAACGAGAATTTCGTCAAACGGCCACAGAAAAAAATGATTTTTGTCAAATGGCCACGGTAAAAACTCACCGGTCTCTTTAATGATGATACCTATGAATGGACCTCTCCCTACAAAATGTGATTTAGTTGTTTCAGTAGCAATGTCACATTATTTCTGCCCTTCTTATCATGGATTTTTAGCTTTATTTTTTTTTAACCAAAATAATTATTCTTTGATTAATATTAATTATTTTTTAATTTAAATGGTAATTACTTTAAAACTACTGTTTTTAATCCATATCGTTAAAATAACATAGCACGGTATTTTACGTTATTAAACATTAAATTAATTTGCAGATAGTTTTTGACCCAATATTTATGTGCACAGAAAGTTTTTGGTTTTATAGAAGTCTGGTTGCAGAAAAAACACAAATTTTTCCAAAGGGTTACATAAAAAATGGAAGTCTCTTTAGAAAACAGCACGTACACAAATATCTATGTTTATTATAACAGGGATAGTTTTTAAACTTAAAAAATATACCAAACTAACTTTTGAAATTTTGGGTTTAACCTGAACCCAACTTGCAGGAATTCACACTCAGCCTCAAATCAACCTGAACCAAAAACAGAGTTTACTCAACCTACAACAAAAATAATTATCGATTGTTTTAACAAATGTTAATTCATAGAAGAAACCATTAAATTTAAAATTTTATTAATTAAAAAAAAGGTCATCCTTTAAATAAACACAAAGCAAGTTTTTTTTCCCAATATGAAATTTACTATGTAAATGTAGCTGGTTTTATTAAATATTATGTAAAGTTGTTTTAAAAAATGACTTTTAATACCTTTAAACTTTGAAATATAAAAAGGTATTTGGCCAAACAGTTACTATTCGGCTAGCTGAATATTCAGTATTCGGCCAAATCACTATTCGGTACATCATTAAACCTAACTTGCTACTTTGAACAACACTCATAATCTTCAGTTTTAATTTTTAACTGAATTGTTTACATATCAAATACATGTGTGAATTATTAGTTTCTGCCACTTACTGAAATTAGTTTCTGCCTGATGATATGAAAAAGTAAAATGTTTTAAAATTTTACTGCTGTATGATATATTTCTCAAATCATTTTCATTTATTAATTGTTTTTTAGATTATGTGAAATTATGGCTAAATTGATCAGTCGGGAGAGGGGGTACATCATTAAAAATACCAGAAATTTTAGCGAACACAGTATTGACTAGAATAAAAAGACTGTTTTCACTGCAAAAACATTATCCCCCCCCCCCCCACCACCACAAGATCCTTTGACAAAATTCATATTTTTTTCATGATTCTTTAGTGAAATTTGAGTTTGTTTTTTTTACAATTCTCTGGCAATATTCGCATTTTAAGGAAATTAGTGCTTTTTAACTTTTGACAAACTTTGTATTTTTTTTCCCTACCCCATTATGTGAAGATACTCGCGGGTTAATGCTATTCTTATTTGCATTTTGACATTTTGAATATATATATATATATATATATGTATATATATATATATATATGTATGTATACATATAATTTTTTTTTTGGGGGGGGAGGGGGGTTGCACATCTGAGCTTGATCCTCATGGCACTCGTTTACTTTTTCAATTTTGATTGCAGAATTTTATTTTATTTTTTTTTTTTTTAGAGAAATTACTTTTACTTTTAGAATCTGTTCCAAAAGTGAAAGTATTGTCTTAAAAAAAAAAAAAAAACCTGCGATTAAAATTAAAGTAAACAAGGGGCACTGAAGATCAAATCAGCTATACAATGCCACAAAAAAAGAAAAAAAATGCAAATGAGATCAGCCAAAAACCTCCTCATAGGAATAGCACTCGAGTGTGTTCACTTGCAGAGACAGGAGCCTTAGTGAGTCCCTGCAAGTGAAGGCACTTGCAAGCTAATGCTATTTTCTAAAAGGGGAGTGGAGAGTATTTTCTAATAACTCGTTTTCATTTGGACATTTTTAAATAATTTTTTTTGCATTGGATAGCTGAGGTCCCTCTCTACATCACTACTCAACAAGTACAAAACATTGACACATTTTCAAATTCATTTTTTAACAGAAAGATATAAAATTGGAAAGCTCGACTATGGAAGAGATTCAGAATTGAACTGTATTTACCATTTTGTGATCAATAAATTACCTGTTGAGTTATAAGCGTTTTTGATCACATGACAAGTTTTTCACTTCTGGGTGGTTTAGTGTTGGGGACACAGAAATTTTTTGATGTTTTTATGAGGTACCTCCAAAAAACTTTTGTCATGACAATGTCATGCTTCCAAAGGAGTGAGGTGGGTGGGGTTTATATGTAAGAACTAAAATTGAGTTAGGATGGATGTAATTTCTCCCTCCTCCTCGGTGTATGCTGCTTAATCCGACAACTCGAAGTTAGGTGTTAGCTCCGTAGCAGAAACTGTGCAGCACGGCAGCAGCGATGCAGGTTATTTTAGACCTTGCAGATTAATCTACCAGCTTAAAAATAATATTGTGCTTAAAAAAATTCACCAAAAATTAACTTTGATTTAAGAGTTTTTGTATTTCTTATTAATTTTCTATGTGAAATGCAATTTCTGTTTATTTTATGGGTCACTATAAGTATTTAAGATAGTTGCTTGTTTCAGTATTGTTAGGTTGCAGATAAGTTTTGGTTTGCTGCAGATGGACATCGAAAATTCTGCTATTGGGGACATTAGGAAAGTGGAACTTTAGTTAGGGTCACCCGGGGTAAAATGGGTATAAAAAAAGCTTTTTTTTTATTTTAATGTTTCATAGCAGAAACATTATGAAATATTATCATGTTTTTGTTCAATATTTTTTACATTATGTACTTTAGGTCTAAATTCAACATAATTACCCATTTTATCTCAGTTCGGGGTAAAATGGGTATATGCTGGTTAAAGTTGAATTACATTATAATTAATGTATAGACCATTTAAAAGTTTTGTACCTTCATCCTCAGAATCATATGTAAACTGGGGCGAGGAGGGAAGACAAAAAACTGTCTCTTTCACTTTGTTTACATTTTTTTCTTGACAAATAAAATCTCTTATGAAAGTAATAGAAATAAGATACAAGTACACACAAATCCTATCCCCCCCCCCCAAACTGTTCTTAATTTTCACCACATCAATTTACGTCCATGCTCTGAATCATGTTTCTAACAGTGTTTCATTTTAAAAGTTGTTTTTTTTTTAATTTAATGCAGCTCAAAAGCAGATAGATATCAGCATGAGTATCTGTAGGAAAAATGAGAAATTAAGTTAACTGAAAAATATTTTAAATCAAAAGCAATTTATAAAGTTAACTAGCTATAAGTGAATGAAAATTTATGTACAAAATATGTATATGGCAACGACTGGTACAGCTTGGTTGAGATAGACTTCCTGACAATTTGGGATGCCTCCACATCAGCAGACTTAGATAAAATATAAAACTGTCTGCAAACTCAAATAATTTCTTTAAAATTTTCTGCAAAAAACGCCGTGCTCCTCCCGAGTGCTGTATTGCCGCCAAAAGCAAAATGAAAAGTTATATACAAGCACATAAACATTCACTAAAATTTCCAACCAAATAAACTTTATTTAAAAAGATTTGAACATTTAACATTTATTTTTTAACACAAAATTTATTTTTAATCTGTTAAATTAATCTGCAAAGCCTAACATAATCTGCAGCACCCGCGTCAGTGCTGCACTGTTTCTGCTACCGGCCCTGGCAGGAGGGGAAAGAAAAAGGAATTGTACCCGCCGTTCCGGCATAAGCACCGCACTTACAATATTTTAAAGTTTTTAACTCGTATGAGCCGCGACGCTTCTTCCAAAAAATACTGCACTATGGTACATGGCAAATACTTTCTAGCAAACTTTTTTTTTTCCTCCCGTTGAAAAATAGTCTACAGACCTTGTCAATAGTCTGCAACGTGCGTTACACCGATTCTTCGCCTGGTGTCTTGTTAATTGCTTTCTTTAAATAAAGAAACTTGTAAAAAAAACCCCATCAAAACTGCCTGCAAACTTTGAAAATTTTCTGCGAACGGCGTTCGCGTGTTCGTCTATATTATCTCACTCTGCACATCAGCAATGTCGTCTTTCTCAAGGAAGACTTAATCCGGCAGATTACTTTGTTGCAAACTTTACAGTGTATTCATCTTCATAAAGGATATCAATAATAAGACCTGTAAATTCTTGAACAGACTTCTTTACACTGAATTTCACAACGACCCAGCCACCAATCATTGGATTCACTGCAACGAGAACCTTTGGTTTAACTTCCTTGGATTGCTTCGACTTTTTTTACTGTTTATCCTGTTATAAGGGTGTATTCAGATCCAAACTGCTTATTTTCTGATTCATTTTTGCTTTCAAACGCCTCAAACTGGGAAATTCTCTTATTTAGAAACTACATAATGCGCCGTGCTTTTCGATTTTTTGATAAATGCAGAAAATATTGTCAAAGTGGGCGTTTTGAACCGAATTTTCGGAAGCGGGAGATCTGGGAATGAAAAAAATGGTCATACAGAGAAAATAATTGTTTAAAAATCAAATTCTAATGAATTGAGCGAAAAATGAAATCACACGGCCTCTTATGCATCTCTTCAAAAATCACCCCAGCAAGTTCCATGTTGTTACTTTTAAAAATGAGTCTGAAAATGTCCCAGAAATTTTGAGCTGTTGAGGGTGGAAAAATATTTTTTCGAATACACCCTTAATCCACCCAATTTAATAAAGTTAGAACATATGTTTTAATTTAATTTATGGCCGGAAATATGGTACTTTGATTTAATGTGATTTTTCAAAAATTGTCGGTTAACAGCGATTTTTAATGTTTACATTCCAAAGCGAAGTGCGGATAACAGATGTTCGCAACTAATTTATAGCCTAATTTCATATAACAAAGCACAATTTCAGTTTTAAACACAGGATCAATAACAATTTGCTCTCAAAAGTCTTTCAATTTTGATCAATTTTCATACATTCATATCTTGACCTCAACTAGCATAAAAAAGATGGCTTATACCTATTTTACTCCATGTGACAAGAAATGCTATAAAATTTTTTTGAATAAATAAATTTACTCATTTTTTGAGTTTTCTATTAGAAAAATCCTTCTTTAAAATCCAAACAGTTTATGTTTTACGATCAAAAATGCTTATAACTCAACAGCTAATTTATTGATCACAAAATGGTAAATACAGTTCAATTCCGAATCACTTTCACAATACATAACAAATTCTTCCTGTAGTATATTTTTCTGGAAAGAGGTTTTTCATTCACTAAAAACACTTTGTTCTACTTTCTGAAAAACAAAATGACTGCTAAGCCCAGTATATATGTAGCTAGTTTGTTTTTACCAAGTTTAAATAACCCTTCTGACAGTCTCATTTCCCAATATGAACCAAAATTTAATTTTAAATAACAGAAATGTATCAAAACACCCAAAAGACAGTGGACAACCTCTGGCTGAGTAATGGACAGGACAACCCATAAAAAGTAATAAATATAATTGTTTTTATGACTGTAATTAGAAACAGAATTTAATGAATACATAGAATGAAACAAAATAGTTATTTTCAAATAAATTTAACAATTAGGATACCAGTTATTAATAAAATATTTGTGATAATCATTTACTGTTTCCATCAGTTATTGTAATTATAAGAAGATCGATGTTTTAATTATTTTAGATGGATAGTTTAAAATACTAAATATCAGGCAATTACAGCTATCAAATTATTGAAACGGGAATTTAAAAGGTATAATTAAAAAAAAGTTTTGGAATATTAGTGTTTAGTCTCACTATTTTTAGCAATTATTCTTCCAGAGACTACTTGATGTATCATTTATAATAATTAATATTACAAATATGAAAGAAATGATATTTTGAGTTGAATATTTTAAACACTAAATAAAATAATTTCAAAATAAAACTGTAGAACTGATGTTTGAGGCCACTGATCTGCAGATTTACTTGTTTCATGAATATTACCTATAACTTTCATTAATAGTATTACTTTTTGTGTGTGTGTGTGTGTGTGTGGCGGGGGGCTCAGAGGTGAACAAGGAAACATTTAAGACAGAAAATAGATTTTTAATAGCTTCTGTAACTTAATTGTTTTTATTTAAACGGAGAGGGATTAAGCCCTATGAGCCCCTCTTTGACTGTGCTCTTAAACAATATTTTCTGCTTCCTGGCTGATTTGATTGCCAGATTATAAAATATGCAAGGTATATATAAAAAAAGCATAAAATATTAAAATTTTATCAATCAATAAAATAACTTAAAAGCAGTTATTTATAAAAATTTTAGTGTTATTACATTCTGGTAAGTGCAATTTAAAAATTAAAAATTGATTACTTAAGTTTTCAGTTAAGTCAAAGGATTTTAAATGCATTATGAACGTTACTGAAATTGCATTTTTAGCAATGCTTACATGGGGTGTCCTTTACTGGAAATTGACTAATTAAGTGTTCCAGTAATGAACACAGACAGGTCTTAAAATCTTAAAAATAAATGAAATTTTGTAAATGGCCGTTAGTACATAAAATTCTAAGTTTTCTATTGCTACTCAAACAAAAACATTCAAATATTGCAAGAAAATAAAAAATATATAAATTAATTAAACAAAGCCATTTCTTAACCTCTTCATTAAGATTTTCACAGAAAAACAGCGAAACTTTAAAACATTTTCTGCTTCTTGATGGGTTTGATTAAAAGTGTCAACAATAACCCAGTGCAAGGGGGAATTATAAAATAAATAATTAAAGATAAATATTTATCTGTTTTTTTTTTTTTTTTAAACCAAAAACATCAAGGGCTGTCCATTACTGGCACATCTACCTATTATAGAGATGGAAACAATTCTTTCGAAATTCTTGTAATTTTTCACAAAATTATTTACTACAAATTATAAAACATATTTTTGGTTGATATGATTCATCTGAAAAATTACTTTCACAAAATACTTAGTACTGTTATATCTGACAAAGTTTGTCAATCGAAAAAGAAAACTTTTATTATTTTCACCTCCCCTCATCCTCCCTTGGTTTTACATGACGCTATGATCAGCTTATTTATTTATTTATCAACAAAGTAATAAACAGGTCATTTTAAACGAAAATAAATAAGTAAAAAATAAAAGGGCAGAACAATTTTAAAATATAGAAGCATTTCTAAAATAAGCTGCCGGCAGTGACGCTGAGCGTATGCAGGAATCTTTAGTTATTTATTTTTACAACAAATTAAGAAATGCAGGAGAATTTTTTCAAAATTTTAAAGCTTTATATGCTAGGGAGGCACAGTATGTGTGTAAATTAAGTTAGTGTGTATACGAAATCCGTTACCACGTGCTTCAAGATTAAAATAAAATCAGTACATACAATTCCACTAAAAACTAAGTATAAATTAAATGCTTTTATAAAACTTACCGAGTAAAACAGGTCCATCCTCTTCCTCAATGTTTCATCATTACGTAAACTTCATGTTTACATTCGCCATCTTGTGGGGACAGGCGCGACGGCGAGACGAGACGAGACGAACGAATCGCAAAGAACGGCTCGGTAATGAGTGAATTTTTATCAAGTTGAGTTGTTTCATTTCAGCTCTCCTTGAGCACAATAGAAAAATAACAGCTGAAATCAAGTTGAGCTAAACATTTAAAAATCAACTCATTCACGATCTAATAAATTAGAACTCATTTTTGAGCAACCAAATCCACTCATTCGTTTTAAGAGAGTAGAGGTCTGAACGGGCCGGAATTTCCAGGCCTGGGCCCGGGCCGTATAAAAATCAGTGAAAACAGGTCCGGCACGTGGAAAAATCAATTAAATCAGACCCGATCCAGCCCGACTCAATTTCTACAAAAAATTCAGATTTTTCTAAACATACAGTTAAGATTCTTTTAAAGACCCCATACATATTTATGGGATAATTTTACAGCATATTTTAAAATTACTATGTGTTTGCAAGATACACAAAAAATACACGAAAATACACGAGAGCAACATTAGCATTCTTAGGGTCTTAGACGTTTCAACATTCAAACAAGGATTCATTAAATAATTAATGTAGTTTAGAAAAAAAAAAGGGGGGGGGAGTGTTAAAAACATGATAACATTTGAAGCTGTATAGTAAAAAGGAGATTTGTTAAACTATTTCTCTGCCATTTATTAAGGCTTTTCTCAAATCCAAAGGAGCTACTTTCTGGTACATTTCTGAATTCATTTCTTTTCAGAAACGCACAAGATTGGCAGGTGTTCTTATTCAGAATCTATGTAATCGAATAACGTTTCCCATTTTTGATAAAGGCAATATATCTTTGAGAAAATATACTGTCAAAGTTAAATGTTTGAACCAAATTTCTGGAAGCGATAGCACGGGAAAGGAGAAAAACAAGCAGTCACGTGACAAGAATATCTTATATCTTGATAAGTAATTTATTTATCAAAAATGGAAAACGCTTTTCGATTCCAATTCCTTCAATAGTCAGGCCTGTCAATTTTACGTCTTTACAGTTAAAAATAAGTCAGAAAATTTCTCATTGTTGAGCAGTGAATTTGAGAACCACTTTTAGGTATATAATAAAACACACATACTACAATATATATTAAAACACACATACACACATAAATAACGCCTGCATTCATCAGTTAAAGGTATATATAAATATTATACAGACATACATACAATAAATACAATAAACCCAACTGTAGTGAAAAATTAGCCAGAGCCAGGAATCGAACCCGGGACCACAGTATACAAGACTGCCGCTCTAACCACTGAGCTACTCCGGCCGATACATGGGTCTCTAATTTATCACTAATAAACCATGCTGGGGAAATCACCAGCCATCTATACGACAGCCTTGGATGACCGGACAACGATGAATAGATTTTACTATTACATCGATCTTATCACTTTTAGGTATATTTCCAAAGATTCCGCTAACATAAGTTCATTATCGCTATTAATATTTTTACAAAACATATTGCCTTCCCTACACATCTTGAGAACAATAAAGCCTAGTTCTAGCCCTGCTCGACTATGCAGCAAAAAAATGCAAGCTTGATTTCGGCCCGGCACGAGTCTGCTGAAAAAATGAAGCCCGGGCCCTGACACCATGCAACTGTCCGATGCTGATCTCTACGCTGGACATGTTACATTTTTGTATTGATGTTGTCAAACCAGCATCGGCTCGTGACGCACATTTATACTTATTCTCGCGAAAATTACATTAATTGAAAATGGCTCATACGGCTTCGATTAAAATTTTTTATAGCGGGACGGTAGGCCCGCTTAATTTTTTTATCGGCCCGGCTCGGTCCGATAGGCCCGTTCATTTTTTTTGCCGGACCGGCCCGTCTACTTTGTTTCTCGGGCCTCGGGCCCTTTCCCTTCATTTTATTCACGAAATATTTATACTTATAATAATCAAAAATAATTATTCAAACTTTCTGGGAAGATTGGTTGGTTGTGTTTATGACGGCCAATTATCAACACGAGGGATATAGGCCCAAAGGGGGGGGGGGGAGTGCCCTTCGTGGGGGTCTTTCTAAGGGAACCTAACCCGTATTAACGCTTGGAAATCCAAGGTTCGAAGAAAACCACGAAAACTCCGAACGATTAGGCCGACGGGCGCGATTGGGTTCGAACCCAGCACTTCCCGTCTACCAGCTTCGAGAGCAGAACCTCTCGGCCACTGGTGGGGCCCTTTCTGGGAAGAATTTAGAATTTCTTAATAATAGTTTCTATAAATGACGCATAAATGCATCAGCTACAGCCTGTATAGATATTTTTTACGTCGATATGTTTAAAAAGTTCTGACAAATATAAAATTATTATTACAGTCTCTTTTTCATGTTTATATTCTTCATAAAAAAAAAAAAGTTCCTCAGGCTACATAAATAGTCTAAGCACATCCGTTTCAAAATACTGGTTCTCCTATATTTCTTTCACCATATCCTATTGTAAACCACATTGATTTTTTAATGAATTTTTATTTGTATGTAAATATCTGAATTATTATTAATATCAATAATCCATTTACACGGCTTGGAGACTAAAAAATCTGAAAAATTCTATACAGGAAAACTTTCTAAGACGGAATCACAAGAGAAAAAAAATCGTTATAGTTAGGTTCATTTTTTAGCAGGATGTCTTTTTTTTTTTTCAAGCGGATTATTACATTTTGCGTTGATCAAGAAATTTTTCATTTTAATTTCAGTTCAATTTAATTTTTTTTTTAAATATACATTTTAATTCGTAATTTAAGTTATACCAAGTAATTTTAGGACTGGGAAACTGGCTTCAGAAAAAGACCCATTCTTACAAATCCGTTGATCAATGGATACACAAGCTCCCCCCAATAAAATTTACTTGATCGAAGGCTAATTTAGGTCATAGATCATTTGTATTATGAGAAACAATAAACATTAAAATGGGGTCATTAATATTGAATCTAACGAAGGATAACAATATTACTTAACAGTAGAAAAGGAGTATATTCTTTATAGTTTTATGGAAATAATTATCCATCGCGACTTACAGAAAGCCAGTTTGATATGTTTAAGGTAAACGGTAAAAATAAATAAATAAAATAAAATAAATAAATAATAGAAAAAAAAATGAAAAATCTAATTTTTTTGTGTTGAACCAAATTTCCTAAATTGAAAAAAATAATAAATTTTAAAAAGCGGATTGACAAAGATAATGATTTCCTATTTCATACAAAATGTGTATGAATTACTAAGTAGCTACAGTTAAAATTATGCTATTAGTAATTTAGATTCGTCAAAATCCATGTTTTACTACTAGCATCGTGTTTCTAATAATAACAAAGTAGATCAACCTTTTACAATTTATAAAGATTTTTTTAAAATTAATTTTAATGCGTGTTTAGTTTTATTTCTGTTACTTAATTTTTAAAAAATGTATATTTAAACTAAAATTTTGATGTTTGGCCTGAAATTTGACAGAATATTCATTTCCAAATCACTATTCGTTACATCCTATTAACCCTCTCGTCACCCTGAGCCTCAAATGAGGCTCCTACTTCGAATTCCAATATTTGAAAGAAAGAAAATATTTTTGTTAATTTCAGTACCTAATAGTGATATCATATGTCGATACATTTACTATTATTACTTTACTTATGTTTCAACATTTAATAATAAATAATATTAATAAAAGTTTTATTAATTATTAGTAAACCGTTGGCGTTTCTTTTAATTCAAACATATGTTTCACTCTTTAAATTTAAAATAGGGACTCATTTTCCGAATTAGTAATTTGTGATAAAAGATAAAAAAAAATACTACTAATTTTTTTATTTATGTTTGTTTAATCTGGTTGTAATACGACATTTTCCAAACGTCTTAAAATATTCTTCCTTAGACTATTTTTATATGAAACACACGCAACATAACTACATTCGTTAGGTTTCTGTAAAGAACACATTCGTTAAATTTCAGTAAACTGTATCCAGTGTTGGGTACGCTCACAAAAAAAACGAACTAATTCAAACTCAAACTCAATTTCTTAAAATTGAGTCAAGTTCACGTTCAAATTCAAAATTTTTCAAACGAACTCGTTCAACTCAAACTCATCTATGAAAGTGAGCGAAGTTCACTAAAAACTCGTTTTTTTTTTTTTTTTTTTTTTTTTTTTTTTTTTTTTTTTTTTAAATATATATTAGAATTTTATCGTCCAAATTTACAAAATTTTGTGAACTAATCTTTTGGTTATTCGATGTAAGGGTCTTCATGGGCCCGGCCCAATTTTCCTTCTAGACACTCGCTCCGAGCTTGGTTCAGGGATTACTTTTTTCTAGAGGTTCAGACCGAGATGGGCAGGGACGGGATTTATTTTCCGGCCCAACTCGGGACTGGACTGCATTCTTCTTGAGGTCTGAGGAGGCAGAAATTTCCAGCCCCAGTTTAACCCAGCTCATATGAAGATCATTGAACAGCCACGGCTCTCTCGTATCCATTAAAAATATGAGTAAAATTTGTCCCAGCCCTTTTTTTATATATAATTCTTGATTTCTTTTCACAATTGCATTAATCATAATTTACTTTCCTTTCATTTCGGTTTCGGGTCGGGTTGCTGGTCGACGAAAATTATTTTGGTGCGTTCGGGTTGAGTTGCGTGTTGATTTCAAATGGAATTTTCGGGTTCGAGTCCAGCAGCACTCGACCCGCACAGGGCTCTATTTCTGATGATCTTGGGGAAAAAAAAAAAAAGAGTAAAATTTACTCGTCGTAAGTGGCGCAAAAAAATTAAACACCAAGAAAACCAACAATGAGAAATTTGCGCCCTGAACACCCAGTGGAAGACAATTTTTAACACTTTCCAACAAAGTTGAAAAGTGTTTATGCATTCGGTTTGTCTGGCCGTCAGTCCGTCTGTCCACGCTCTAAGTCCCGTAAATATACTCGGATTTTCATGAAATTGTTAAAGGTTATTTAGGGTCACCCAAGCATGTTTGGTATTGTATATGAAGTATGTAGGATTAATCGTTCATTTACAGGGGCACTCAAAAGTATTCTATTACATTATGGTATATGGGGAAAAATCGTTTGCAAAGTATTTTAATGACATTATGCTTTATCAAATGTATTGAAACTGATATAAATCACTGAATTTCACTACGATCCCGTTAGAACAGGACATTCATAGCATTTTTTATTCATTTACAGGGACACATAAAAGAAATCGGTGACAGTACAGTACTGTCTTTGAGTAATAATTGCTGGAGTGCACGCTTTAAAATTCGGTATGCGCTTTTAAATTTAATTAATTTTTTGCATCTTACCCGTTATATATAAATTCTATACCTCAAATACAGGGCTGCACAAAAGTATTCACGCACCGTTCTCATTATTAGAGTAAATTGCTGAAGGTAAATTTTCAACTGAAGTATATGTAGCTCTTAAGTGAACTAAATTTTGGCTTGCATGTATAGCTAATAGATTCAAATCTATAAATCATATACAGGGCTGCAATTCGCATAATTTTCCGATTGTGGATGGGAACAGCTGAAATTGGGTTCTGAAATGCATTATGCGTTTCCATAGGGTTGAATTAGACGTAATATTTTAATTTTTAAACAGTGCAGTTTTGTTACATTATTCTCAATGTGTTGGAAAGTGTTTCATAATCTATGCTTGGCGCACGATTTTTTCTTACTTGTTAATTATGTTTTTGTTTTAACTTTAACTGTTTAAAATTTATCTTAAACAGGCACTTCAGGAGGGCAGGTACAGTTCTGAGCGGGTCGGGTTGTAGACCCAACACGAACCCGAAAATTTCATTTATAGTCAAGTCAGTCCGACCCGAATCCACCAAAGAAATTTCTTCGAATCGCAACCCGACAAAAAAAATTTCGACGACCCGCAACTGCACATCCGCACCTGATCCGAACGCGAAATTCTTCTACTTGCAACCCGAACCGAACCCGAAATGAAAAGGAAGTAAATCTTGTTTTTTCATTGAAAATAATCTATAATTACATGTTTAATAAAAATTTTATCTTTTATATAAACAAATGTACATATTTATATTCTTTAATACTCAAAAACCTATGAATAAGCAAACATCTCAGGATCGTTGAATAGAGTCCTGCATCGGATCGGGTTGTACTTTTTTTTTTTTTTTTTCGGGACGGGGTTACTCTTATTTTTTTTCTGTGGGTTGGGTTCCCTCTAGAATAATTCTTATGGGACAGATTTAAGTTTTTTGCTAATCGGGTTGTTGGGATTTCCTCTAAAAGTTTAGAAGAATTATTTCCCAGAAGAAAATACAGATGTATTTCAGTATGAATGAGTATATATTCAATTACTGCTTCAGAAATAAAATGTACTATATAAGAAATGCAATCGTAGATTATTCTTCTTTTACGGTACATTTAAGAACCATTTTTTTTCTCTCGTAACATGGAAAATATTATAATTCGTTTTTTACACACAACACATATATAGTGTTTGTGATAGTTTATGCACGCGTTTATATATTGCATGTGTATAGATTGTAAGATGTCCAGTATTCAGCGGTAAAAGCGTACAATACAAATATATAATTGTGTTAAAAGTTGAAACGTGTTTGCTAAATAGAGATGTAACGCTTTTTGTGTGTGTCCGCTATGTAGGTCTTATTGCATATAGATTTTTAAACTTTATTTTCGACATTCTTTTGAAAAATCGGATCTATCCGAACCCGACATGCAAGAGTGAAAACTCAATCTGAAACCGACCCGAACCAGAAGTCAACCTCTAATGCCAAATCCTTTGAAGCGGTAGAGCCTTCTTTAGTGTTCCTAAAAGCAGAGCCTACACTCTTAAAACGAAAGAGCCAAAATAACTCAAGTTGAGCCGAAATCCACTCATCTCATGATTTGAAAGTCAGCTTCTCATAAAGAGTTGAAACAACTCGAGTGAATGAGTTGTTTTTAGGCAACTCATGATTGAGTGGTCTCTATTTTACTCATACTTGAGTGAAATCAAATCGATGAAGGTAAAATCCAGTAGTACTTGAGTGATTTGTAACCAACTCATACTTGAGTGAAATTGAGTCATTTAAGACTAAATCCAGTACCCCTTGAGCGATTTGTAATCAATTCAAACTTGAGTGAAATGAGGTCATTTCAGATTTAATCCAGTAGTTCTTGAGCGATTTGTAACAATTCATACATGGATTAAATCAACTCATTTAAGAGTTCATCCAAAATCCCTTGAGTGATTTCTAATAAACTCATTCATAAGAGAACTCGCCAAAATTACCAAAAAAACCCTTGAGCGATTTCTAATTAACTGATTAAATAAAATCATGTCATTTTAAATGAAATTCAGTAACCTGTGATTGATTTTTATCAACGTAATTCAAAATAACACAGAATTCTTGCCACATTTTCAAATTAAAATAACTAATTTTATACTCCTTCATATTGGTTTATATAACTGTAATTCTTATTTAATAGTAAATGACTATTTTTTGATTGAAAAAATAACTGTGATTTACAATTAAATAAAAATTACAATTATAAAAACCAATCTTAAGAACTAAAAAAAAAAAAAAACTTGAAATCACCAAGGGAAGGAAAAATCCCAATGACAACTTTTAAAAGATGACTGCTCCCCTTAAGGGTGTTCTCAAATCCAAAAGGGCAACTTTCTGACATAAGCTTGAATTTATTTTTGATCGAAAATGCATGAAACCAGCTGGTGGTGTTGTTCTAAAACTATGTAATCGAGCTGCTTTTTCCATTTTTTTTTTTTTAACACAATAGATTTTTCAGAAAATAGTGTCAAAGTGGAAGTTTTGAACTGAATTTCCGTGCAAAAGGAGAAAAAACATACCAGAGCGGGCGAAAACGTTTGTCACATAATCAAAATCGCTTATAACTCAACAGATAACTTATTGATCAAAATATGGAAAATCCAGTTCAATTCCAAATTGCTTCCATAACAAGGCTTTCCAATTTTATATCTTTCCGTTAAAAAAATTAATTTGTAAATGCATCAAAACGCTTTGTGCTTGTTGAGCAGCCTTAAGATCCGCAGCTTTAAGAACAGCCTTAAGATCCTACACTAGTCGCTAAAAAAGATCTGGATGCTTGTGTTAATCTTATGGAGAAGTTATTTTCAAATACATTGTTTGGATTTAAAAAAATATATATATATATATTTTGGAGGGGGGGGGGGGAATATAGGATCTTTATGCAGGCTAATTTTTAATTTTGGTTAGTTTCTCTTATACAGTAGACGTCCAATTTTACGAACTGATGTTACTCCCATTTACGAACACATTATATGAATCCCACTGAGTTCGTAAAATCGAGCGTCTACTGTATTAAGATATAAATTTTAGAATCGGTTCCAAAAATGAAAGTATTTACAATAAAATATAAAACCTAAATTAAAAAATTAAAAACTAGCCACAATACATATTGTCTTCAGCTACCATATGCAAAAAGAATCATGTACAAATATTAAAAATCCAAGCAAGATATTTGAAAATAACTTCCCCATGGAATTAACATTATCACAGGTCTTGTCACACGGCTAGTGTTAGGCCTTAATAAGTAAATTTGAAAATATTTCAAAAAAGATAAACACCCACCCATTATATACTTTGTTGTAACTATCCCTTGATTTAATTCACACTACTTCTTAATAGACTAACTTTTAAAGAAATATTTATTGTTAAGCCTTTTTTTATGCTAATTAGCACTGAGTGATAAATGTCAATTTAATGCAGTTGATACATTTACAAATAAATTATGCACCAAAATAACTGTAGAATATTGAAAAATAAGGTTTGGGTTCACTATTTAACATTTGAAAAGACCTTTTAATGCAAATGAAAATCTAAAATGGCCTTTTACCGACCAATAGACTTACAAATCTGTCTCGATATGCAAATGTTAGGAATTTTATCCATTTTTCATGCACTATGTGTACTTTCATTTGATTTGGATTCAAGTATCCTAAAACTTATAGCTAGAATTTTGGCCATGATACTATTTTTTTTTTTTTTTTTTTTTTTTTTTTTTTTTTGTATATGAAGAACCTTCTACTAAATATTGTAGTATAAAAGTCAAATGCATAAATAACTGAAAATTGGGCTTATTGACTCAAACAACGTGCAACTTAATTCTTTATATCATTTGTTGAAACTAAATTATGTTCAATAATAATTTTTAGAATTTAGCTTCTGGATTAGAAGGAACAATGTCTTGAATGGATAAACACCAACCCATTAGGTACTCTCTTGCAGTTATTCCTTCTTAATCTTGTTGTGAAATATAAAACTTTAAAATGGCATAAGATTGTAGCTTTTTATGTCAAAAGCAGGAGCCAAATGTGCAATTCAAAATATTGTGGGGGAAAAAACAACAACATTATTTACTAACAATTTTATTTAACAAAAAGAAAAAACAAACTTAGCATTGATAGCAATTTTAACAACAGATGCAGTGCATTGATAGCAATTTTAACAACAGATGCAGTGTTTTCATTAAAAATTTTCTCGTCAAGACAAGAAAATATGTATTCTTCTCTGCTGAAGATCCTTCAGAGATTCGATAGGGCTGTTGAATTACATTCCTCGCAGTGGAATTGCATTTCTTCATGAGGTCACTATTCTCCTGTGTTAAAAGAAAATATTGAAATTAAGTTAAATAGCAAAAATTGTAATGTAAAGGAGTGATTATGAACCTTTTAAAACATTTTAGTTTTTAGATTAAAGTAAATATAAATAAATTCTAAAGTCTTAAGCAAGTTCTTAAAATATTGTTGAAAATTCACCTTTGTTACCATTTTCAAAATGTATACAAACATATCTTTTTAAACAATAATTTAAATTTGGGGGAAAAATGAAACTACATTTCATATTAAATTTATTCTAAATATGAAAATACATATACAGGGGTCATTCCAAGAAAAATTTAGGGCCCTTCACAAAAATCTATTTAATAAAATAAGCCCCTTCACAAAAATAAATTTAATAAAATGGGCCCCTTCGTAACATTCTTTTTCATACAAACTGTTTTAAAATGTGTAAATTGTAAATAAAACCAGCTCACTGAAAACAAACTTTAGCAAGGGGATTTAAAGGAGTTTTGTCAAATTCTTCATTTAAGTTTGAGTAACTGGATTTCAACTTTCGCTACAAAATATTACTTTTCACAAAAATAACTTGTACTTTTCACAAAATCGGCCCCAAGAATAAAAACAAACAAACAAAACACACACAAACAATCGCCTCCCCACGCATATTCTGAAAGAAAAGAAAAAATGAAATAAAAAACCATACACTAAAACTTTTAGCTTTATATAAAAAGTTACACCACTGAAAATTCAGCCAATTGTGAATAAAATGGAAAATGAATAAATGAAACCCTCTGTGCGATCACCGGGGTTCGTTGATATATATCAATCGATATATATCTTTATATATATCATGATATATATATCCGATATTTATTTTCAAAATATCAAGATTTTTTATATTTTCATATTACCTGATATTTATTTTCAAAATATTAAGATGCATGATATTTTCAATATTTTTCTATGTTTGATATTTATTTTCAAAATATCACTGTGTAAGATGTTTTTGATATTTTCAGTCAAAACAAGTGCAAATGAAATTTCCAACTGTTATGGACTGTGTTGTTCTGTAAATAAGGAATTTATGTCTCTGATAGTTACTTTTTTAGCCGAAGAAAACAAATATCTTTTTCAAACTTTATGTTTGAATTTTTTACTTTTAACTGTAGATTATTATGAGGGACATAATTCAGAACAGACACTGAAACATAAACTGTCTAATTTAGATACTCAGTTATATATACAGCTTCACTATAAAAGAATCTGATGTAAGCGTATAAAGCAAATTGTTTCTGTTTTCAATTAGTTGATTTTCAATTTTGTTCTAAGTGTAAAAAAAAAGAAAGAAAAAGAAAACTGCACTTTTAATGTATTGTTTAAGTTTTCATGTTAAGTGGAATATGTTTTAGTTTCTAATTTATATTATGCGTGAATATATTTATTATCAGCAATAAGTTGACTATTTCGAAAATATCATTTAAATTTGGGGGGGGGGGAAAGAAACTACATTTAAATTCATTCTAAATATGAAATGTTTTATTACAACAATGATGTTTAACCTTACCCCATAAAATCTAACTAAGCAGTCAAACGGCAGTTTTCTTCCAACAGTCAAATGCATGTGTCTGAGACATACATGTCTAATTTAATACAGTATAACCTCGAAAATCAAGACTAAGACTAGATTTATAAAAATTCTAGATTTCACAAAGATAATCGAAACTTTCAATGTTCTTAACGGTACCTTTAATCCTAATTTAATTAATAACAAAGTGATAATTATGTAAGAAAAAGGAAAAAATATCGAAAGGCTTACTTTCATTGAAATTTGTTAAAACTTTTTCAATAAACAGTGAATTTTGAAAATCCAATTGCAATTTGCTTCCTTTTTTTTTTTTTTGGAACTATTTTTAACAAAAATGTTTTTCATATTAAATACACGTTAGGAATATCTATTTCAGAAATACAGACTTGTTTTTCTAAACTGCATAATGTTATGACAAAATTAAATTTTATATGCTATTTCTATACCGCCAACATTACTCTCTTCTATTTTAAAAATTACCTATCATTAAAAAGATAAACTTCCAAATCTAACACATGTCACAGATTTCTATATAATCTTGGAAGAAAATGTGCATTATTGGGCAAATGTATCTGATTGATAGATGATACTAAATAAATGAACTGAAACTGGATAGCACTGCATTCTAAACACATAGGAAAGATACACTATATGGCCATTAATGACCGGCAATTTTCAATTTTAGACATTTTGTCGAATATTTAGAAATATACTTGACAGATTCTTCTGAAATTTCAGTATTAAAAACAGGTATCAGGGGTCTGTCCACACTTTTCTCACAGGGTCCTGTTTTTGTGAAATTGTGAAGTTTTTCTTATTTTTGTGAAAATTCTAGTCATAATTTTGTGAATTTTAAATTATCAATGTCTTCATGTTCTATCCTTCATATAAAAAAAGCTAAGTAATATGCTCTTTGGTGAGTTCAACTGTTTACTTACAGACCAGATTTTATTTTTAAATGACTAAATTTGTGAAAAATTCAATTTGAAGGTGAAAATATTCTGTGAAAGGTCTATTTAAGAGACAAATAATTTTGTGAAGGGTCCTGTTTTGGGATAAAATGTTTTGTGAAGGGTCCTGTTTGGGGATAAAAAATTTTGTGAAGGGTCCTTTAAAGGACCTAAAATTTTCCTAAACATATCCCTGGGTATGATCTTATATTTAACAATGTCGATTTGTTAACGGGAAGGGGGAGGGCAATTAGGGGCCAACAAAAAAATCAAAGAAAAAAATAATACTTGGGATCACCCTGTAAAATGCACAAAATTATCTACCACTACCGAATATAAATAAACAGACATTGTGCAATATGTGTAATTTTTTGTGTAAGACTAGCACGTATATTAATAGAAATATAGCAATTTATTTAAAAAAATAAAAAAATTCTTGCATATTTTTTGATTATAACATGCAGGGTTTTCAACCCAATTTAACGCCAGTTTCAGAAAAATTGACAATATAATAGAAACAATATAGTGCAATTGGAATATAGCTATATTAAATATTTTAGGAAATATGAGCAGTTGTATGAAATAATTTTTATCTGTGCATGCGCAAACGATAACAAGGATCATTTTACATAATTTAATATTCTATAGAGCAACTTAAAAATCTACTAGTCAAATATCGTAAAAATTCAGAAGGATATCGGCATTAAAGTGAGCAAATTTTTAGTTTTTCTCTAAAAGTAACTGAATGATAAGGGATTTTCCACAAATTGTCAATTTTTATTAACTGACTTTCAGAAAAAAGTATTTAGTGAGTATCAACGAGTAGATTTGGAAAAAATGCTTCGATTTTTATACTTCTTTTGATCATGGTATAGGCTCGTTCTGGTGGTTATCCAATAACTAAAGCATCAATAAAAAATGGAAATTAAAAAAAAAAAAAATTAAAAATGACAATTTGTGGAAAATCTCTTATCATTCAGCTGCTTTTAAAGAACAACTAAAAATTTGCTCACTTTAACGCCGATATCTTTCTGAATTTTTACGACATTTGACTAGATTTTTTAAAAATAAGTTGCTCCATAGAGTTGACTATTAAATTATGTAAAATGATCCTTGTTATCGTTCATGCATGCACAGATAAAAATTATTTCATACAACTGCTCATATTACCTAAAATATTTAATATATTTATATTCCAATTGCACTATATTGTTTCTATTATATTTTGTCAATTTTTCTGAAACCGACGTTAAATTGGGTTGAAAATTCTGCGTGTTATAAGCAAAAATCATGCAAGAATTTAATTTTTTTAAATAAATCGCTATATCTCTATTAATATACGTGCTAGTCTTACACAAAAAATACACATATTGCACAATGTCTATTTATATTCGGTAGCGGTAGATCATTTCGTGCATTTTATTTTACAGGGTGATCCCAAGTATATATATTTTTTCTTTGATTTTTTGTTGCCCCCCTAATTGATCCCCTTATTAAATCGACATTGTTAAATATGAGATCATAACTGTTCATTTCAATCCTGAAATTCCAGATGAATATGTCAAGCATATTTCTAAATATTTGACAAAATGTCTAAAATTGAAAGTTGCCGATCATTAATGGCAATATAGTGTAAGATGCTAGGTATGAAGTTTACTAATATGAAAACAATTTTTTTTTTCACATATGTATCTGTAAGGTCACAAAACAATTACAAAACACACACACACACACACACACACACAAAAAAAAGAAATTCCAATGACAAAAAACTTAAAAAATATATTTAAGATTAATATGTAAATTTATACCCTGTCTTCTATTTCTTGCTGATAATACACCTCCTCAGGATTATCACGTGCCTCTTTGATAGTCCTCTTTGTTGGTACTTCTTTTGGGATGGTGTTAAATTTAACTTCATTGTTTTAAACCTCCATTCAACCATACCAGCTTGAGCGATAGGATCAAAGTATTGTTCCTAAAATGAAAATGTGCAAAAACAATGTTATCGATTTAAAATGTTTCAATGGTTTTAACTTAAAATTTCAAAACACAGACGTAATGATGAGTTTATACGAAAGTGCCTAAAACATACAAAAAAGGAAATTCATTTCCCTCCAATTTACCCAAGCAATAAATTGGACCGATGGGACTGTTGCATAATTAAAAATATATACAGTATAAAGTACCCTCATAGCATGCATGGTCACAGTGACGTCACTGTGACGTCACTGTAAGTCACTGTGGTCACGTCACATCTGTGACCAAAATGCCACCACTCAGTGATGTCACATTGTGACTGAGATGTGAACTTCTTAGAAAGCTTTAAAAAATTACGAAAATTCTTTAAAACATGTTATTTACTGTAAAATTATATTTTTCTGGCAATTAAGAAAAAATGTGACGTCACTGTTATGTCACTGCTATGTAACGTACGTCACGTCACATATGTGACAAAAAAAACCACTATATTGTAAGTCACAGTGTGACAAAAATATGAACTTCAAAAATCTTTGAAAATGAAGAGAAATATTTTAAGCAGTCACGAGTTATAGCGGCATAAGGAATGAAAATATATTAGTGGATAGCAAATGGTAAATTCTGTCACTAAAGGGGAGAGGGGGGGGGGCATAATAAATAAAGTGCACGATACAAGCATTAATAAACTAAATTTTCAGGCTATATTTTATCCATTTGATATCTAAGACAGTGAATGTATACTTTTTCATGTTTTCAATTTTATCTAGCATTTGGATAATATATTTAGAATTAGGATTATTAAATTTATACACTTTACATATTTAGTTTGCTGGGAGGAAATTTCTTTCTTTCTTTCTTTTTTTACCGACCAGGATTATTCGAAACACTTCTGTGGTTTCAAACTAAAAATTTTCTATTACAGTTAAATCTGCACCTTTTAATGAGCACGTAGAAAGAGTCTTCAGAGTTTAGTCATCTATGCATTTCTTGCTTTAGAATATTTTTATAATTTGTATTCAAGTCATAAATTCTACTTCTTTCAGACTTTTTAAATAAAATTAGCATTTTCCGAAAATAAAAGAAATATACAAAATTTGTGCAAAACAAACTTTACTTTAAAAAAAAAGAAGAAAAAAAAGGGGGGGGGGGTCGTTAATACCATTAAATTTATTTTTACACCTTTTAAAAATTTAAACAATGTTTTATCTAATAAACTCTAATTAAGAATATTATTATTATGATTATTTAGAAAAAAGAAACTTTACAATACATTTAACTTGAATTATTTGGTACGGATAAAAAGAAAAGGTTAAATATATAGGACATGTCTTCAAATACAAAATTTTAATTAACGATACTTTCAGAAAATTACTGCGCATTCAAGTTCAATATTTCTTGTATACAAAAACAAATAATCTGTAACAGAACACCTGCTTGAAAATCGTCTGCCCACAGAAAAATAAATATGAGAAGACGCGGGAAATTGTTCACTGTTTTTAGAACATCACCAAGTCTACAACACTTTAAGATAAGGAAATGACCATTTTAGGATACACGGATATTAATGGAACGTATATGTAAGTGTTATTTAATTTAAATATTTTGTTCCTGATTTGTATTTATGAGTTAAATAGTTTTATGTTATATTTGTAAGAGACTGATCTTTATGTCAGAAGCGATATTTTTCAATTCGATAACTGTAAAGAAAAATATCTTAATCTGCCATCGCTTGAAAAAAAAAAAAAATCTGCGCAGAGACTGATTCAGGCTTAAGTTCATACTGGAATTAATATAAACATTAATTTACTCTTACTTGAGATTGAAAATGTATGGAACGACAATGATTTGGAATTATTTTATCGGCTTCTTACTATTTTTTGATTACTAACACTTATAGTTATTATTATTTTGGGGTTAAATATGATGTTCGATTATCATGAGATTACGAAACTGTTTCAGATTAGAAATTAACATTATACTGGGAAAATATATTTTTACATATTACAGTAGTGAAACATTTGAAAGAATTTTCTTTTAGTGCTAATAATATTTTAAATTATCTTTTTAAATCCTAAATCTTCAAACCAATGTTTTCAGATTTAACATTTGCCAAAATTATGAAATAATAGTAATTCCTTATACCATACGGAAATATTTTTGAGATATTGTTAAATCTAATAGTGCATTTAATTTATTTATTGTATTTTGCTGTTGTTTAATAGTACAATTATAAATACTAATTATTAATTTTAGTGTTTTTCAAATTGGTATATTTATTTTTTTAAATTGTATGTAAGAATTTTTGTGCTTGTGATTTTAATCAAACATTTAATTATAGACATTCTGAATCGGTTATTAAATTTTCTTCTATTGTAAATTCATTTTCTACGTTTATGATACACGTAATTATTGGCACTAAAAAGTAAAATATGATATTTAAGCATTCAAATGAAGTGTTTTTCATGCCTGATAGGAAGTTATAGATTAAACTGCTTTAGTATATATTTTTTAAAAGTTCATATAATACAGGATACATAAGGACATAAGTTGAAAAGTGCTTATGACTTAGGTTTGTCTCTGCGTCTAGCAGTCTGTCCGCACTCTAACTCCCGAAAATATACTCGGATTGCCCTGAAATTTTTGGATGTTATTGACGTTTACTATAGCACGGTACCTATTTGTAATGAAGTTTGTAGCATGCTTTGTTCATTTACAGGGCCAGCCAAAAGTTTTCCGTTACATTACGGCCTATGGAAAAAAATCGTTTCAAATGATTTTTAATGATTTTACGCACGCTTTCAAACATAATAAAATTTATATGCATTTATGAAGGGCACTAAAATATGCATTCTGTTGACTATGCGATGCACAGAATAGCTATTGTTCATTTACAGGGCTAAAAAAGGAATTCAAATACATAATGATATAGGGGTGGAGGGAATTGTTTGCAGCATACTTTAATTATGTTAATCTATTTCATATATAATGAAATTGATGTATGTCGCTTAGGTTTACATACTATAAATTATTTCATTTATAATACGAATAATACGTATATAGCATTTACAGGGACACTCAAAATATTTCAGATACTATATTGTATCCAAAGTACTGTTCATTAGCGATGTTTGCTGGAAATGTATTTTTAATTATGATATGCGCTTTTATGATTCACTATATTTATGCATAGTATCGTGTATATAAATGCTATAATTCCTATACAAGGCTACACAAAAGTATTCGTAAGGATTACTGGGTATGGGCGCAAATTGCTTAAAGGTGGTTTTTAAATGAGTTATGTTTTTTTTTCGCTGAACTGCATTTAATTTACCAATAAATGTTTGTAGAATATGGATAAAATGATACACAGGGTCACGCAAGGAAATGGATACAAGGCCGTCTATAAATGATAATTTCTGGAAATGTGATTTCAGCAGTTTTAAGAGTGTCTTAGTTTGAATTAAATTTTAACTAAATAGTAGCGTGTAATAAAGATTCTAGGTAAACTACAGGGTTGTACAAAAGTATTCAAGTATCTTTCCTTACATTAGTATAAATTGCTGAAAAAGAATTTCAACCTGTTAGGCGTTTTCTTGCTAAACTAAATTTTCCCATTATATAGTATATATACACTTAAAAAATGGGTACTCAAAATTGAGTAAGAAGTACCCAATTTTAAATGCGTCACATACTCAAAATAGCTCCGATCCAAATGTACTCAAAGTTGAGAAACACATGTATTCATTTTTTATTCCATGGTTGTGATGAAATATGAATCGTTATGCACTCCCCCCCCCCCCAAAAAAAAAAACAAAAAACCTAAAATTTAAAGTAAAAATGTACTGACATTTATTTCCCGTTCAAAGTTCTTAACAAGAAATGTTTAATTGATTATTTATTAAGAAAAACAGCAAAATTCTTAGCAAGATACTCAAATCGAATATTTTTATGACAAGAGCATTATTGCCAAGTACTTTTAAATTATTTTTAAAATGCTGTGCATAATTTAATATTTACATTAATAAACATCATTTATGCCGCTATGCCGCTATAAATGAAATGAACCATTACAGGGTACAAAACTATTCGTTTGTTTGGGTTTTATAACATGTGATGTTTCAAAATAGAGAAAGCATAGGTTCATTTTTGATCCAAAAATATTCAATTCGATATGAGTACGTCGGATTACTCATTTTTGAGTACTTCATTTTTTTTTTCAGTGTATCAACCTACAGATCAAATACAGGGCTGTTCAAAAGAATTGGAAAACATATTTGGCTATGGACGGTAACTGTTGAAATCAGTTTTTCAAATGTTTTATGCGTTTTCTGAAATGTTTACTTAGTTATCTTATTTACGTCATTTCCCTAAATTACGATGTCTTGTTAAAGCATTCAGAAAGTGTTGGAAAGTATTTTATAATCTATGCTTAACGCATGATTTTTCTTAATCGTTTTTTTTTTTCTATTTCCTAGATCAGTCTTTTCCTATAAAACATACCAAATCTATTTAGCTCATATTCACAAAATACAATATACACGGGAATAAAAAATTTAAATAAATATCGCTTATCATGCCGCTCTATAAATAATAGTTGTATTAATATCCGTTAGTCTCCATGTTCATATTTAATAAAGCAATGACTAATAACAACAAATTAAAAAAACTTACACATTCTAAATATCAAGCTTGAACTCAATATCAAGCATAGAACTTAATAAAAAAATATGGCAGTTGATAAGCATTGTTTTTTAAGTGGAAAAATTTTAAATGTTTTAGAAGAATAGGACTCCAAAATAGCGATATTTTGCTAAAAAGTACGGTAAAAAGATAAGGTTTTATATTTACAGCAAAAGTTTATTTTAAAATTCATCGCTGTATTAATACTTAGAAATTTTTCCAGAGAGAATCATTCGCCTTATATACAATATTTCAAATGAAAATCAAATATCAAATTAATTGCTTAAAAGGCGCAAAGGAGTGAAAAAGATTCCATGCCGGGACTCGAACCCGGGCCATCAGTATAGCACACTGACATTCTACCGACTAAACCACATGGAACGACGCCCAGCCTGTAAAATTTCTCACTATTACATGTTGGCAAGGCTACAAACGCAGCACAAGATGGAATATTTATCGTGAGCCACCGACATGGGGTAAACACGAAACTTAATTAAATCCAGCATCGATTGAAACCATATTAATAATTGGAAATTTTTCCAGGGAGAAACATTCGCCTTGCATACAACATTTCAAATTAAAATTGACTTTTAAGCAATTAATTTGAAATTTGATTTTCATTTGAAATATTGTATGCAAAGCGAATGGTTCTCGCTGGAAAAATTTCCAAGTATTAATATAATTTCAATCGATGCTGGATTTAATTAAGTTTCGTGTTTGCATCATGTTGGTGGCTCACGCTAAATATTCCATCTTGTGCTGGGTTTGTAGCCTTGCCAACATGTAATAGTGAGAAATTTTTCAGCCTGGGTATCGTTCCATGTGATTTAGTCGGTAGAATGTCAGTGCACTGTACTGATGGCCCGGGTTCGAGTCCCAGCATGGAATCATTTTCACTATTTGCGTCTTTTAAGCAATTAATTTGAAATTTGATTTTCATTTGAAATCACAGTGTTTATGACAAGTTCGTCACAAATGACACATATTTCACAAATTGGTCACAGTGTGACTTCAAAGCATTGTCGCTTTCGTCACAGGTTCGTCACAAAGTTAATGCCAAAATAGTCACAAATGACACACTTTTCACAAATTTGTCACACCGTGACTTCACAGAGTGGTCACAATGTGACGTCACAAACGACCTCTAAAACGGCCATAACGACCTCGCATTCTAGTCACTATGACGTCACATCGACGTCACGTGACGTCACATCGACGGTCACAAAGTCACAGTGTGACTTCACAACGACGTCGCCGTGACGTCACCATGCCTTACGGGTAAATTATCTGGAATTGTTGGGTTCACGTGTTTTTGGATAACTGGCTACTCACTGCATTAAGCTATCCCTTTGTTGCAATTAAAATTTATTAGAATAATCAGATTAAAGCTCCTTCTCAGAGATAAGTTGCTTTTTCACTTTCCTGTGTTATTCAATGGCCTTTGAAATGCCCCACAATTCTTGGAATATCTCATCACAAAATTCATATTTATAATTAATTTCTTTTTTATTAGATGCTTAGAAGAATTGTTTTCTCAAACTGTCAAAAAATTTAGATTTTGTTTTAAATAAAAAAAAGGTTATTTTTGAAAAATCTAAATCACTTCCTTCACTACCTATATATGCACATATTGTTATGAATTGGTATCAATTCTGCCTTATACCAAAATTTAAATTTCTACCCTTTCAGATTTGACAAAAAATCTGAAATCGTAATCTGAAAAAATCGTACTGAAGCTCAAAAATCATTCAAAATAGACTAAACTAACAACTGGCACTGTTGTGGTATTTGTAATTGACTGAATTTAATTTTGAGAAATTATAACCAATCCACGCCTCCTCTAAATATATATATATACAGTAGAGCACCTAATTCACTGACCTATAATTCATGATAAATTTTTTGAATGTAAACAAAGATTTTTTTTTTTTTTTTAATGTTTGAATGACAACGAAATTTTGAAAACTAATTCAATCAATTTTAATAAAGGACGAAGTTATTTATAGAATACAAGATAAATTTAATAAACCAAAGACAACAATTGATGACATGTTTAAAAATAAACTAGATGGAATCCGCCAAAACTTGACGGCAACAATTTGAAAGCACCACAGAAAAAAAAAGTATTTTACAGCTAAAGAAATTTTTAAAGGCTAATTTTTAGGAAAACTTTCAATAATTGAAAAAAAAAAACCCTGCATTTTATATCCAGGCAAATGACCCATTATTGCCAGAGTTACATTCACCCAGACACAGTCAAAAGTATTTTTTTACATTACACCCAATGGGAAAATAGTTACTTATTACTTTCTCAGGAAGAGTTGGACAGTTACATAATCAATGCTTAACACATGATTTCTTCATTTTAAAGACTACTGTAGAACACAATACAGGACTTTAATTTCAGGGCGGGATTCATCACCAAAATTTTGAAATCCCACCCAAAAACACATCATGAGCAGGAGGCTTCCATCTAAAAAATTTGTTTTCAAAAAAGTGTTTCATTTTAAAACAAATCCTGCGAACCTTGTGATATTTTCGGATGACAGGTTGATACATTTTGCGGCGAAAGATTGTTGAAATTCATATTTTGGTCCTGCAACCGAGAGACAAATTTTGATATCCCCCCCCCCCCCCAGAGATTGAATGACAAGTTTCTCGTTAATTTCTGTGACTGATTGCAAATTGAGGGGCGATTCTGTTCCAAAAATTATGAAAAATCATTCATCAGTCTGGAAATTTGGACATAAAAAATATGTCTCATATTTCGAGAAATTGTCACCGAAAAAATCAATTTCGTCAAACGTTAGCTAAACTAAAAACACCAATTTTGTTAAAAGTAGGGATGCCAAAACCTGTGGCCTGCAATGAATTTCGTCAATTTGCCACAAAAAAAATTGAAAATTTCATCAGTCAGTTTAAGAATCGTGAATTTCATTGATCGGGCATGGAAAAATTGTGCGTTTTGTCGATTGTGTACAGGAACACTGAGAATTTCGTTATGGTAAAATAGCGAATTTTCTCGATGCACGAAGAAATTGAGAATTCTGTTGATCGACTGCAGAACCAATCATGATTTTCATCAGTTTATAGAGAGAAAAAGAAATCTCAAATTTGTCAATTTATTGCCTGAAAATTTTTTTTAATTTCATCAGAGATAATGCAGAATCATGAATTTCATGATCAGTCAGAAAAATTGCAAATTTTGTTGATTGATAATCACTAATTCTGTTGGTCAGACACGAAAATATGTTATTTTGTCCATAATGCATGGAAAATAGCGAATTGTCGATCAGTCTCAGAAAAATCAAGAATTTCATTGGTCTGAAATGAAAATATCACAATTTTTGTCGATAATGTGCAGAAAAATCAAATTTCGTCGATCGGCTACTCGAAATAGAATTCTCTCACGTGTGGGCCTCGACAAAACACAAAACAGACTTATTCTAAAAAGCCCTTATCTTAAAAAAGTTGTGCACCCGTAATTTAAAAGATCACGAATAAAATAAGTTTTGTCTAAGGATTGCAAATAAAATGAAAATTTCGTCAAAGGATGGGGAACAAATGCATGTATCGTTAGAAGATAGCAGAGAAAAGAAAATGGCAACTCCTTCAAAGGATTACGAAAAAAAAAAAGCATATTTTGTAAAAGAATCCGGAAAGAAAATGCACGTTTCGTCAAAAGATAGCAGAAAAAACGTTTTGACAAGGGACCCCCCACCCACAAAAAAAAAAAATAAATAAATAAATAAATTTCGCCAATGGATCACGCGAAAAATGTGGAATTAGTCATAATGTCGCAGGACCCCCCCCCCCCCCCCCTTGCGAAATTCATCAAAAGGTCGCTGAAATAAATAAATAAATAAATTTTGCTAAAGCGTTGCAGAAAAAAAAAATTGCCAAAGGGTTGCAAAAAAATAAAATAAATTTTGCCAAAGTGTTGCAGACACAGTTGTATAATATAGACGCATGTGCGGAAAATTTTCCAAAAATTCGGAACTTTGCGGAAAAATTTTAGAAAAAAAAAAAAACTTAATTTTCGTCCTTGTAAATTTTTTTTTTAAATACCGAAAAATTAAAAATATTCTCCAATTTTATGTACGATTTATTTGCCAGACAGATTATTATTCAGGGGTCGATGCAGGTTTTTATTCTTGGGGCCCATTTTGCGAAAAGTAGAAGTTATTTTTATTAATTTTATTATATTTTTGTGAAAAATAACATTTTTTTAACGAAAGTTGAAATCCAGTTACTCAAATTTGAACCAAGAATTTATGAACAAAATCATTTTTTACATCCCCTTGCTAAAGTTTCGTAACCTAATTTTATTTACAAATTACACATTTTAAAGCAGTTTTTATGAAAAAGAATGTTACGTAGGGGGCCTTATTTTATTAAAAGGAATTTTGTGAAGGGGCCTGTTTTATTAAGTTCATTTTTGTGAAGGGGCCCATTTTATTAAATTTATTTTTATGAAGGGGCCTATTTTATTAAATGGAATTTTGTGAAAGGGCCCTAAATAGGCCCCAAATTTTGTCTGCATTGACCCCTGTTATTGTTTGACAGACGTGATTCTGTTCCAAATTTTCAGAAAATTTAAGGCATTTGGTTTTGAAAATTTAAAAAAATCAGCCATCAGTCCAAAAATTCAGACATAAAAAGATACCACTGCGAATTTCAACAAATGGTTGCCGTAAAAACGCAAATTTCGTGAAAGGATCGTAAAAAAAAAAAAAAAAAAGAATTTCATAAAAGGAGTGCAGGAAAAAACGAATTTCGTAAAATAGCGCGGAAAAAGCCTAAATTCAGTCAAAGGATTTAAAAAAAAAAGAGCAAATTTCGTAAAAGAATCGCGGAAAAATGATCAATTGATCGGGGAAAAAAAAAAGAAATTTGTCAAAGGGCCACAGAAAAAGGTGTGAATTCCGTAAAAAACGCAAGAAAAACACGAATTTCGTATAAAGATCGCAGAAAAAACGCGAATTTCGTCAAAGGACTGCAAAAAAGAGAGCAAATTTCATCAAAAGCGTGCACGAAAAAAACTAATTTCTTAAAAGCATAATGGAAAAAAGCCCGAATCTTGTCAAGATTGTGAAAAAAATGCAAATTTCGTAAAAGAACACGTAAAAAACTAATTACTTCAAAGAATCGTGAAAAAAAAAAAAAAATGCAAATTTCGTCAAAGCGCTGCGTAAAAAGTGCGAAATTTGTCAAAAGATCATAGGAAAATGCGAATTTCGTCAAAGGATTGCGGGAAAAAACTGATTTCATGAAAGGATCGCAGATAAAATGTGAATTTCGTCAAATGATCACAGAAAAAAAAAAAAAACGAGAATTTCGTCAAACGGCCACAGAAAAAAATGATTTTTGTCAAATGGCCACGGTAAAAACTCACCGGTCTCTTTAATGATGATACCTATGAATGGACCTCTCCCTACAAAATGTGATTTAGTTGTTTCAGTAGCAATGTCACATTATTTCTGCCCTTCTTATCATGGATTTTTAGCTTTATTTTTTTTTAACCAAAATAATTATTCTTTGATTAATATTAATTATTTTTTAATTTAAATGGTAATTACTTTAAAACTACTGTTTTTAATCCATATCGTTAAAATAACATAGCACGGTATTTTACGTTATTAAACATTAAATTAATTTGCAGATAGTTTTTGACCCAATATTTATGTGCACAGAAAGTTTTTGGTTTTATAGAAGTCTGGTTGCAGAAAAAACACAAATTTTTCCAAAGGGTTACATAAAAAATGGAAGTCTCTTTAGAAAACAGCACGTACACAAATATCTATGTTTATTATAACAGGAATAGTTTTTAAACTTAAAAAATATACCAAACTAACTTTTGAAATTTTGGGTTTAACCTGAACCCAACTTGCAGGAATTCACACTCAGCCTCAAATCAACCTGAACCAAAAACAGAGTTTACTCAACCTACAACAAAAATAATTATCGATTGTTTTAACAAATGTTAATTCATAGAAGAAACCATTAAATTTAAAATTTTATTAATTAAAAAAAAGGTCATCCTTTAAATAAACACAAAGCAAGTTTTTTTTTCCCAATATGAAATTTACTATGTAAATGTAGCTGGTTTTATTAAATATTATGTAAAGTTGTTTTAAAAAATGACTTTTAATACCTTTAAACTTTGAAATATAAAAAGGTATTTGGCCAAACAGTTACTATTCGGCTAGCTGAATATTCAGTATTCGGCCAAATCACTATTCGGTACATCATTAAACCTAACTTGCTACTTTGAACAACACTCATAATCTTCAGTTTTAATTTTTAACTGAATTGTTTACATATCAAATACATGTGTGAATTATTAGTTTCTGCCACTTACTGAAATTAGTTTCTGCCTGATGATATGAAAAAGTAAAATGTTTTAAAATTTTACTGCTGTATGATATATTTCTCAAATCATTTTCATTTATTAATTGTTTTTTAGATTATGTGAAATTATGGCTAAATTGATCAGTCGGGAGAGGGGGTACATCATTAAAAATACCAGAAATTTTAGCGAACACAGTATTGACTAGAATAAAAAGACTGTTTTCACTGCAAAAACATTATCCCCCCCCCCCACCACCACAAGATCCTTTGACAAAATTCATATTTTTTTCATGATTCTTTAGTGAAATTTGAGTTTGTTTTTTTTACAATTCTCTGGCAATATTCGCATTTTAAGGAAATTAGTGCTTTTTAACTTTTGACAAACTTTGTATTTTTTTTCCCTACCCCATTATGTGAAGATACTCGCGGGTTAATGCTATTCTTATTTGCATTTTGACATTTTGAATATATATATATATATATGTATATATATATATATATATGTATGTATACATATAATTTTTTTTTTGGGGGGGGGAGGGGGGTTGCACATCTGAGCTTGATCCTCATGGCACTCGTTTACTTTTTCAATTTTGATTGCAGAATTTTATTTTATTTTTTTTTTTTTTAGAGAAATTACTTTTACTTTTAGAATCTGTTCCAAAAGTGAAAGTATTGTCTTAAAAAAAAAAAAAAACCTGCGATTAAAATTAAAGTAAACAAGGGGCACTGAAGATCAAATCAGCTATACAATGCCACAAAAAAAGAAAAAAAATGCAAATGAGATCAGCCAAAAACCTCCTCATAGGAATAGCACTCGAGTGTGTTCACTTGCAGAGACAGGAGCCTTAGTGAGTCCCTGCAAGTGAAGGCACTTGCAAGCTAATGCTATTTTCTAAAAGGGGAGTGGAGAGTATTTTCTAATAACTCGTTTTCATTTGGACATTTTTAAATAATTTTTTTTGCATTGGATAGCTGAGGTCCCTCTCTACATCACTACTCAACAAGTACAAAACATTGACACATTTTCAAATTCATTTTTTAACAGAAAGATATAAAATTGGAAAGCTCGACTATGGAAGAGATTCAGAATTGAACTGTATTTACCATTTTGTGATCAATAAATTACCTGTTGAGTTATAAGCGTTTTTGATCACATGACAAGTTTTTCACTTCTGGGTGGTTTAGTGTTGGGGACACAGAAATTTTTTGATGTTTTTATGAGGTACCTCCAAAAAACTTTTGTCATGACAATGTCATGCTTCCAAAGGAGTGAGGTGGGTGGGGTTTATATGTAAGAACTAAAATTGAGTTAGGATGGATGTAATTTCTCCCTCCTCCTCGGTGTATGCTGCTTAATCCGACAACTCGAAGTTAGGTGTTAGCTCCGTAGCAGAAACTGTGCAGCACGGCAGCAGCGATGCAGGTTATTTTAGACCTTGCAGATTAATCTACCAGCTTAAAAATAATATTGTGCTTAAAAAAATTCACCAAAAATTAACTTTGATTTAAGAGTTTTTGTATTTCTTATTAATTTTCTATGTGAAATGCAATTTCTGTTTATTTTATGGGTCACTATAAGTATTTAAGATAGTTGCTTGTTTCAGTATTGCTAGGTTGCAGATAAGTTTTGGTTTGCTGCAGATGGACATCGAAAATTCTGCTATTGGGGACATTAGGAAAGTGGAACTTTAGTTAGGGTCACCCGGGGTAAAATGGGTATAAAAAAAGCTTTTTTTTTTATTTTAATGTTTCATAGCAGAAACATTATGAAATATTATCATGTTTTTGTTCAATATTTTTTACATTATGTACTTTAGGTCTAAATTCAACATAATTACCCATTTTATCTCAGTTCGGGGTAAAATGGGTATATGCTGGTTAAAGTTGAATTACATTATAATTAATGTATAGACCATTTAAAAGTTTTGTACCTTCATCCTCTGAATCATATGTAAACTGGGGCGAGGAGGGAAGACAAAAAACTGTCTCTTTCACTTTGTTTACATTTTTTTCTTGACAAATAAAATCTCTTATGAAAGTAATAGAAATAAGATACAAGTACACACAAATCCTATCCCCCCCCCCCCCCAAACTGTTCTTAATTTTCACCACATCAATTTACGTCCATGCTCTGAATCATGTTTCTAACAGTGTTTCATTTTAAAAGTTGTTTTTTTTTTAATTTAATGCAGCTCAAAAGCAGATAGATATCAGCATGAGTATCTGTAGGAAAAATGAGAAATTAAGTTAACTGAAAAATATTTTAAATCAAAAGCAATTTATAAAGTTAACTAGCTATAAGTGAATGAAAATTTATGTACAAAATATGTATATGGCAACGACTGGTACAGCTTGGTTGAGATAGACTTCCTGACAATTTGGGATGCCTCCACATCAGCAGACTTAGATAAAATATAAAACTGTCTGCAAACTCAAATAATTTCTTTAAAATTTTCTGCAAAAAACGCCGTGCTCCTCCCGAGTGCTGTATTGCCGCCAAAAGCAAAATGAAAAGTTATATACAAGCACATAAACATTCACTAAAATTTCCAACCAAATAAACTTTATTTAAAAAGATTTGAACATTTAACATTTATTTTTTAACACAAAATTTATTTTTAATCTGTTAAATTAATCTGCAAAGCCTAACATAATCTGCAGCACCCGCGTCAGTGCTGCACTGTTTCTGCTACCGGCCCTGGCAGGAGGGGAAAGAAAAAGGAATTGTACCCGCCGTTCCGGCATAAGCACCGCACTTACAATATTTTAAAGTTTTTAACTCGTATGAGCCGCGACGCTTCTTCCAAAAAATACTGCACTATGGTACATGGCAAATACTTTCTAGCAAACTTTTTTTTTTCCTCCCGTTGAAAAATAGTCTACAGACCTTGTCAATAGTCTGCAACGTGCGTTACACCGATTCTTCGCCTGGTGTCTTGTTAATTGCTTTCTTTAAATAAAGAAACTTGTAAAAAAAACCCCATCAAAACTGCCTGCAAACTTTGAAAATTTTCTGCGAACGGCGTTCGCGTGTTCGTCTATATTATCTCACTCTGCACATCAGCAATGTCGTCTTTCTCAAGGAAGACTTAATCCGGCAGATTACTTTGTTGCAAACTTTACAGTGTATTCATCTTCATAAAGGATATCAATAATAAGACCTGTAAATTCTTGAACAGACTTCTTTACACTGAATTTCACAACGACCCAGCCACCAATCATTGGATTCACTGCAACGAGAACCTTTGGTTTAACTTCCTTGGATTGCTTCGACTTTTTTTACTGTTTATCCTGTTATAAGGGTGTATTCAGATCCAAACTGCTTATTTTCTGATTCATTTTTGCTTTCAAACGCCTCAAACTGGGAAATTCTCTTATTTAGAAACTACATAATGCGCCGTGCTTTTCGATTTTTTGATAAATGCAGAAAATATTGTCAAAGTGGGCGTTTTGAACCGAATTTTCGGAAGCGGGAGATCTGGGAATGAAAAAAATGGTCATACAGAGAAAATAATTGTTTAAAAATCAAATTCTAATGAATTGAGCGAAAAATGAAATCACACGGCCTCTTATGCATCTCTTCAAAAATCACCCCAGCAAGTTCCATGTTGTTACTTTTAAAAATGAGTCTGAAAATGTCCCAGAAATTTTGAGCTGTTGAGGGTGGAAAAATATTTTTTCGAATACACCCTTAATCCACCCAATTTAATAAAGTTAGAACATATGTTTTAATTTAATTTATGGCCGGAAATATGGTACTTTGATTTAATGTGATTTTTCAAAAATTGTCGGTTAACAGCGATTTTTAATGTTTACATTCCAAAGCGAAGTGCGGATAACAGATGTTCGCAACTAATTTATAGCCTAATTTCATATAACAAAGCACAATTTCAGTTTTAAACACAGGATCAATAACAATTTGCTCTCAAAAGTCTTTCAATTTTGATCAATTTTCATACATTCATATCTTGACCTCAACTAGCATAAAAAAGATGGCTTATACCTATTTTACTCCATGTGACAAGAAATGCTATAAAATTTTTTTGAATAAATAAATTTACTCATTTTTTGAGTTTTCTATTAGAAAAATCCTTCTTTAAAATCCAAACAGTTTATGTTTTACGATCAAAAATGCTTATAACTCAACAGCTAATTTATTGATCACAAAATGGTAAATACAGTTCAATTCCGAATCACTTTCACAATACATAACAAATTCTTCCTGTAGTATATTTTTCTGGAAAGAGGTTTTTCATTCACTAAAAACACTTTGTTCTACTTTCTGAAAAACAAAATGACTGCTAAGCCCAGTATATATGTAGCTAGTTTGTTTTTACCAAGTTTAAATAACCCTTCTGACAGTCTCATTTCCCAATATGAACCAAAATTTAATTTTAAATAACAGAAATGTATCAAAACACCCAAAAGACAGTGGACAACCTCTGGCTGAGTAATGGACAGGACAACCCATAAAAAGTAATAAATATAATTGTTTTTATGACTGTACTTAGAAACAGAATTTAATGAATACATAGAATGAAACAAAATAGTTATTTTCAAATAAATTTAACAATTAGGATACCAGTTATTAATAAAATATTTGTGATAATCATTTACTGTTTCCATCAGTTATTGTAATTATAAGAAGATCGATGTTTTAATTATTTTAGATGGATAGTTTAAAATACTAAATATCAGGCAATTACAGCTATCAAATTATTGAAACGGGAATTTAAAAGGTATAATTAAAAAAAAGTTTTGGAATATTAGTGTTTAGTCTCACTATTTTTAGCAATTATTCTTCCAGAGACTACTTGATGTATCATTTATAATAATTAATATTACAAATATGAAAGAAATGATATTTTGAGTTGAATATTTTAAACACTAAATAAAATAATTTCAAAATAAAACTGTAGAACTGATGTTTGAGGCCACTGATCTGCAGATTTACTTGTTTCATGAATATTACCTATAACTTTCATTAATAGTATTACTTTTTGTGTGTGTGTGTGTGTGTGTGGCGGGGGGCTCAGAGGTGAACAAGGAAACATTTAAGACAGAAAATAGATTTTTAATAGCTTCTGTAACTTAATTGTTTTCATTTAAACGGAGAGGGATTAAGCCCTATGAGCCCCTCTTTGACTGTGCTCTTAAACAATATTTTCTGCTTCCTGGCTGATTTGATTGCCAGATTATAAAATATGCAAGGTATATATAAAAAAAGCATAAAATATTAAAATTTTATCAATCAATAAAATAACTTAAAAGCAGTTATTTATAAAAATTTTAGTGTTATTACATTCTGGTAAGTGCAATTTAAAAATTAAAAATTGATTACTTAAGTTTTCAGTTAAGTCAAAGGATTTTAAATGCATTATGAACGTTACTGAAATTGCATTTTTAGCAATGCTTACATGGGGTGTCCTTTACTGGAAATTGACTAATTAAGTGTTCCAGTAATGAACACAGACAGGTCTTAAAATCTTAAAAATAAATGAAATTTTGTAAATGGCCGTTAGTACATAAAATTCTAAGTTTTCTATTGCTACTCAAACAAAAACATTCAAATATTGCAAGAAAATAAAAAATATATAAATTAATTAAACAAAGCCATTTCTTAACCTCTTCATTAAGATTTTCACAGAAAAACAGCGAAACTTTAAAACATTTTCTGCTTCTTGATGGGTTTGATTAAAAGTGTCAACAATAACCCAGTGCAAGGGGGAATTATAAAATAAATAATTAAAGATAAATATTTATCTGTTTTTTTTTTTTTTTTTTTAACCAAAAACATCAAGGGCTGTCCATTACTGGCACATCTACCTATTATAGAGATGGAAACAATTCTTTCGAAATTCTTGTAATTTTTCACAAAATTATTTACTACAAATTATAAAACATATTTTTGGTTGATATGATTCATCTGAAAAATTACTTTCACAAAATACTTAGTACTGTTATATCTGACAAAGTTTGTCAATCGAAAAAGAAAACTTTTATTATTTTCACCTCCCCTCATCCTCCCTTGGTTTTACATGACGCTATGATCAGCTTATTTATTTATTTATCAACAAAGTAATAAACAGGTCATTTTAAACGAAAATAAATAAGTAAAAAATAAAAGGGCAGAACAATTTTAAAATATAGAAGCATTTCTAAAATAAGCTGCCGGCAGTGACGCTGAGCGTATGCAGGAATCTTTAGTTATTTATTTTTACAACAAATTAAGAAATGCAGGAGAATTTTTTCAAAATTTTAAAGCTTTATATGCTAGGGAGGCACAGTATGTGTGTAAATTAAGTTAGTGTGTATACGAAATCCGTTACCACGTGCTTCAAGATTAAAATAAAATCAGTACATACAATTCCACTAAAAACTAAGTATAAATTAAATGCTTTTATAAAACTTACCGAGTAAAACAGGTCCATCCTCTTCCTCAATGTTTCATCATTACGTAAACTTCATGTTTACATTCGCCATCTTGTGGGGACAGGCGCGACGGCGAGACGAGACGAGACGAACGAATCGCAAAGAACGGCTCGGTAATGAGTGAATTTTTATCAAGTTGAGTTGTTTCATTTCAGCTCTCCTTGAGCACAATAGAAAAATAACAGCTGAAATCAAGTTGAGCTAAACATTTAAAAATCAACTCATTCACGATCTAATAAATTAGAACTCATTTTTGAGCAACCAAATCCACTCATTCGTTTTAAGAGAGTAGAGGTCTGAACGGGCCGGAATTTCCAGGCCTGGGCCCGGGCCGTATAAAAATCAGTGAAAACAGGTCCGGCACGTGGAAAAATCAATTAAATCAGACCCGATCCAGCCCGACTCAATTTCTACAAAAAATTCAGATTTTTCTAAACATACAGTTAAGATTCTTTTAAAGACCCCATACATATTTATGGGATAATTTTACAGCATATTTTAAAATTACTATGTGTTTGCAAGATACACAAAAAATACACGAAAATACACGAGAGCAACATTAGCATTCTTAGGGTCTTAGACGTTTCAACATTCAAACAAGGATTCATTAAATAATTAATGTAGTTTAGAAAAAAAAAAGGGGGGGGGAGTGTTAAAAACATGATAACATTTGAAGCTGTATAGTAAAAAGGAGATTTGTTAAACTATTTCTCTGCCATTTATTAAGGCTTTTCTCAAATCCAAAGGAGCTACTTTCTGGTACATTTCTGAATTCATTTCTTTTCAGAAACGCACAAGATTGGCAGGTGTTCTTATTCAGAATCTATGTAATCGAATAACGTTTCCCATTTTTGATAAAGGCAATATATCTTTGAGAAAATATACTGTCAAAGTTAAATGTTTGAACCAAATTTCTGGAAGCGATAGCACGGGAAAGGAGAAAAACAAGCAGTCACGTGACAAGAATATCTTATATCTTGATAAGTAATTTATTTATCAAAAATGGAAAACGCTTTTCGATTCCAATTCCTTCAATAGTCAGGCCTGTCAATTTTACGTCTTTACAGTTAAAAATAAGTCAGAAAATTTCTCATTGTTGAGCAGTGAATTTGAGAACCACTTTTAGGTATATAATAAAACACACATACTACAATATATATTAAAACACACATACACACATAAATAACGCCTGCATTCATCAGTTAAAGGTATATATAAATATTATACAGACATACATACAATAAATACAATAAACCCAACTGTAGTGAAAAATTAGCCAGAGCCAGGAATCGAACCCGGGACCACAGTATACAAGACTGCCGCTCTAACCACTGAGCTACTCCGGCCGATACATGGGTCTCTAATTTATCACTAATAAACCATGCTGGGGAAATCACCAGCCATCTATACGACAGCCTTGGATGACCGGACAACGATGAATAGATTTTACTATTACATCGATCTTATCACTTTTAGGTATATTTCCAAAGATTCCGCTAACATAAGTTCATTATCGCTATTAATATTTTTACAAAACATATTGCCTTCCCTACACATCTTGAGAACAATAAAGCCTAGTTCTAGCCCTGCTCGACTATGCAGCAAAAAAATGCAAGCTTGATTTCGGCCCGGCACGAGTCTGCTGAAAAAATGAAGCCCGGGCCCTGACACCATGCAACTGTCCGATGCTGATCTCTACGCTGGACATGTTACATTTTTGTATTGATGTTGTCAAACCAGCATCGGCTCGTGACGCACATTTATACTTATTCTCGCGAAAATTACATTAATTGAAAATGGCTCATACGGCTTCGATTAAAATTTTTTATAGCGGGACGGTAGGCCCGCTTAATTTTTTTATCGGCCCGGCTCGGTCCGATAGGCCCGTTCATTTTTTTTGCCGGACCGGCCCGTCTACTTTGTTTCTCGGGCCTCGGGCCCTTTCCCTTCATTTTATTCACGAAATATTTATACTTATAATAATCAAAAATAATTATTCAAACTTTCTGGGAAGATTGGTTGGTTGTGTTTATGACGGCCAATTATCAACACGAGGGATATAGGCCCAAAGGGGGGGGGAGTGCCCTTCGTGGGGGTCTTTCTAAGGGAACCTAACCCGTATTAACGCTTGGAAATCCAAGGTTCGAAGAAAACCACGAAAACTCCGAACGATTAGGCCGACGGGCGCGATTGGGTTCGAACCCAGCACTTCCCGTCTACCAGCTTCGAGAGCAGAACCTCTCGGCCACTGGTGGGGCCCTTTCTGGGAAGAATTTAGAATTTCTTAATAATAGTTTCTATAAATGACGCATAAATGCATCAGCTACAGCCTGTATAGATATTTTTTACGTCGATATGTTTAAAAAGTTCTGACAAATATAAAATTATTATTACAGTCTCTTTTTCATGTTTATATTCTTCATAAAAAAAAAAAGTTCCTCAGGCTACATAAATAGTCTAAGCACATCCGTTTCAAAATACTGGTTCTCCTATATTTCTTTCACCATATCCTATTGTAAACCACATTGATTTTTTAATGAATTTTTATTTGTATGTAAATATCTGAATTATTATTAATATCAATAATCCATTTACACGGCTTGGAGACTAAAAAATCTGAAAAATTCTATACAGGAAAACTTTCTAAGACGGAATCACAAGAGAAAAAAAATCGTTATAGTTAGGTTCATTTTTTAGCAGGATGTCTTTTTTTTTTTTCAAGCGGATTATTACATTTTGCGTTGATCAAGAAATTTTTCATTTTAATTTCAGTTCAATTTAATTTTTTTTTTTAAATATACATTTTAATTCGTAATTTAAGTTATACCAAGTAATTTTAGGACTGGGAAACTGGCTTCAGAAAAAGACCCATTCTTACAAATCCGTTGATCAATGGATACACAAGCTCCCCCCAATAAAATTTACTTGATCGAAGGCTAATTTAGGTCATAGATCATTTGTATTATGAGAAACAATAAACATTAAAATGGGGTCATTAATATTGAATCTAACGAAGGATAACAATATTACTTAACAGTAGAAAAGGAGTATATTCTTTATAGTTTTATGGAAATAATTATCCATCGCGACTTACAGAAAGCCAGTTTGATATGTTTAAGGTAAACGGTAAAAATAAATAAATAAAATAAAATAAATAAATAATAGAAAAAAAAATGAAAAATCTAATTTTTTTGTGTTGAACCAAATTTCCTAAATTGAAAAAAATAATAAATTTTAAAAAGCGGATTGACAAAGATAATGATTTCCTATTTCATACAAAATGTGTATGAATTACTAAGTAGCTACAGTTAAAATTATGCTATTAGTAATTTAGATTCGTCAAAATCCATGTTTTACTACTAGCATCGTGTTTCTAATAATAACAAAGTAGATCAACCTTTTACAATTTATAAAGATTTTTTTAAAATTAATTTTAATGCGTGTTTAGTTTTATTTCTGTTACTTAATTTTTAAAAAATGTATATTTAAACTAAAATTTTGATGTTTGGCCTGAAATTTGACAGAATATTCATTTCCAAATCACTATTCGTTACATCCTATTAACCCTCTCGTCACCCTGAGCCTCAAATGAGGCTCCTACTTCGAATTCCAATATTTGAAAGAAAGAAAATATTTTTGTTAATTTCAGTACCTAATAGTGATATCATATGTCGATACATTTACTATTATTACTTTACTTATGTTTCAACATTTAATAATAAATAATATTAATAAAAGTTTTATTAATTATTAGTAAACCGTTGGCGTTTCTTTTAATTCAAACATATGTTTCACTCTTTAAATTTAAAATAGGGACTCATTTTCCGAATTAGTAATTTGTGATAAAAGATTAAAAAAAATACTACTAATTTTTTTATTTATGTTTGTTTAATCTGGTTGTAATACGACATTTTCCAAACGTCTTAAAATATTCTTCCTTAGACTATTTTTATATGAAACACACGCAACATAACTACATTCGTTAGGTTTCTGTAAAGAACACATTCGTTAAATTTCAGTAAACTGTATCTTCTGTGATTTCGATAGTTACTTTTAATTTTGTTAGCGTAAAAGTAATTTTCCCCAAAATTGGAAAAAAAAATCGGTGCCGAGAGGGTTAAGGACCTAGTAAAATTTGGGTTAAAAATGATACTCAGATTACATTAGTCAAGTTCCGAAATAACAATAACTTCTTTTTAAAATAAATCCTATAAATATTATAATTTAATCATACTTAGTTATATTTCGTATGTAAAACGATATAAAAAAAAGTGCTTCATATATGATATTTTTAAATATTATTAATCGAATTTGAAAAGGAAATAATTTGGAAATTATATTCAAAAATTATATATTATATATTATTTCATATCCATATGCTCATTTATATTATTTCATCAAAGATAATAATAGGAATAGAAATGGAAAGTTTTTTCAATTGTTCTGTGATAAAACACAGTAATAATTATTTATTCTGTGGAGCCATCCACAGCATGTGTTGAGAATACCCCTCCCCAAACAAAGACATTATGTTGCTAAGTAAAAAAATATAGTAAACAAAATCAATACAAATTCTTATTTTTATCAAGGCTTGTTTACAGATATAAGAACATGAGAAATTGTTTCCCACGCGCAAATTCATGGAACTGACCGCCGCTAACCACATATAACCATTTAGCTTAGGGCCTCCTAGATAATAGCCTTGTTCGGCCTCGGCCACCTATGGTGAATTCGGATTCGCTGATAAGAAAGTACAAAAGCGAGCCCTGCATTGTACAAAACATTTAACAAGACGGTGACAAATGTAAGTGAAAGTCATCCCCCCATTGCACTTTTCTTCCGTTTTTAAAAGACATTCGAAAAATACCCAGATGTTCGCTAAAAGGAAAAGATTGTAACAAAAATAAGAATTATAATGTGCAGAATTTTTCTTTTCAATTTATTGAATCAGTGTTTTAAATAGATATATTTTTTTCATTTTATCTCATTTATTTTTTAAATTTCCTTTTTAATTACATAATTGCTCTGTTTTGAAAAAATTCTCAAGGACAAATGAAACATACAGCAGTAAATTATATAAAACAATGTTAGATCTAACTTTTGTTGTAGACAAAAATTTTAAGAACTTTATACATTTTTAAAAAATCATTCTTTTCCTGTAGAAGATGTAAGTGAAAAAATAACATAAAGAGAGAGAGAGAGAGAGAGTTGGGTTGATTTTTGACGGCCAATTATCTACACGAGGGATATAGGACCGGGGGAGGTGCCCTCCGTGGGTGTCTTTCTAAGGGAACCTAATCCGTATTAACGCATGGAAGATCCACGGCTCGAAGAAAACCACGAAAACTCCGAACGATTAGGCCGACGGGCGCGATTGGGATCGAACCCAGCACTTCCCGTCTACCAATTTCGAGAGCAGAACCTCTCGTCCACTGGTGGGAAGAGAGAGAGAGAGAGAGAGAGAGAGAGAGAGATGAAAACAATAAAAAGAAAAAAAAATAACTTTCTATGCTTGCCAATGCGAAACTTTTTGACATATCCATGGACGCCTTTTTAAAGATAAAAACACGAAATTTTCAGGCATTGTTTTAGAAGTGATTTGTAATTCAATAGCATTTTTAAATTCTCGATAAATATATTACATTTTGGGTTATACAGAACCACCCACAAGGCGGAAAAGGGGGGGGGGAATATACGTAATTAATTTAGCTAGAAGCTATGACAAATTGATGGAAATAAATAGGAAACGGGTTTCAGTGACGGAACTACCCTCATAGCATGCATGGTCACAGTGACGTCATTGTGACGTCACTGTAAGTCACTGTGGTCACGTCACATCTGTGACCAAAATGCCACCACTCAGTGATGTCACATTGTGACTGAGATGTGAACTTCTTAGAAAACTTTAAAAAATTACAAAAATTATTAAAAACATGTTATTTACTGTAAAATATATTTTTCTGCCGGATTAACAAATTTTTTAAATCGTGGTCCAAGTTGCATCTGTGCCTCTAACAAAAACTTTTTATTTTCATATAACATAAAATGTAATTAATTCATCAGCAACACAAAACGATTTCCTAATTATGAGAATTTCATATTATTAAAAAAATGTTTTAGGTAAGCAGACCTCGACTTATCTTTTATAAAGATTTTTGTAAATGATCATCTGTTATACTAGAAGTTTCTCAAAGAGTAGTCGAAACATTTCTGTCGTTTCAAACCAAAAACTTTCTATTACAGTTAAGGCTGCAGCTTTTAATGAGCACGCAGAAAGCGTCTTCAAAGTTCAGTCATATATGCATTTCTTGCTTTATAATTTGCATTCAAGTCATTTTTTTCCCTCTTAGTGTTTCACTATTTTAAGTATTTTTTTTTTTTTATTCTACTTCTTTCAAACGTTTAAAATAGAATTGACATTTTCCGAATATAAAATTAATGTACAAAATTTAGGCAAAGCCCACGACATAATTAATTATTCATGTTTTATTTTTTGTTTTCAAAATATATCTTTAAAAATTATTTTACAAGTTTTATTCTACAGAAAATTAATATTAAGAGAATGACAGATTGACAAAGAAAAACTCATCTCTTCTCGATAATCTTGTTGTATTTTTTAAGAAGATATTTTGTATATATATACAAAATATCTTCTTAAAAAATACAACAAGATTATCGAGAAGAGATGAGTGTGATACAAACTGATACCTGTGATACAAATTTTACTTTAAAAAAAAAAGGAGGGAGTCATCATTATTACCAATAAATTAATTTGTATACATTTTGAAAATTTAAGCAATGTTTTATCTAGTAAACTCTAATTATGGATAATATTATTATTATAATTTACGTAAATGAAACTTTACAATTCAATAAAACTGATAAAAATAAAAGATGAAATACAATAAAACATTTTCAAACAGGAAATTGAATTAGAGACAAATTGACAAAATTATTACGCATTTAATTTCCTTCCGAAACTGTGGTATAGAAAACAAATAAAACCAAAAAACATCTGCTTCGAACTTCGAAACTTAAAAATCGTCTGCATCTGCACTATTTCAGTTGTTACCACTCGACCGCAGAATAACGGATAAAAGTAACAGTGAAACTTTTTAGAATAAACGCGGGACACTGGACAGTTCTGTGGACACTGTGGACACTGAAGTTCTGTGGACACTGGACAACATAGATGTGTTGACACGGATTTAAAAACTGAAACAAGAACGTTCTCAGGATCCAAGTTAGTTCAGCTAACAAAATATAAACCCGAGAAAATTACGGTAGCTTTGACTTGTTGAAGATGATTCAAGTCATTGCTATCGTACTTATAATCGGATTTAATTGGTTCCCCAAAATCAAAGTATCACGTACAACGTCAATGAAATTAGGTATGTAAAAATATTATTTTCCCTGTTTGCTTTTTTTTTTATTTTATTACAACAATTTTAGTTAGTTTCTCATTAACATGCTGTAGAACATAAATATTTCATTACATTTATTTTTTATTTTACTGAAATATCTAAAATATTATTTTCCTTGTTTGCTTTTTTTTTTTTTTTTTTTTTTTTTTCTTTTAATTACAATGATTTCAGTTATCTTCTAATAAACATGCTATAGAACACAAATATTTCATTACATTTATTTTTTATTTTGTTAAAATATCTAACTTCCTTTTCAACAGCTTTGATCAGATTATTAAAATTAGTGATTTAAATTGCATTTTAATCTGGTTTATTTTCTTATTTAAATATTGGGTTAAAACCACATGGTGGCATAAATATAAAAGTATATGGACAAGTATTATCATCAATCATTAACATAATTAATAGACATTTAAAGATAATTAAATTATTTAAAATTTTTGGATGTTATTAACGTTTACCATAGCAAGACCCCTATTTGTAATGAAGTTTGTAGCATGTTATTTCATTTACAAGGACAGTCAATTGTATTCCATTACATTACGGCTTGTGGGAAAAAAAATCGTTTCAAATGATTTTTAATGATTTTACACGCTTTCAAACAGAATAAAATTGATATGCATTTATGAAGCGCACTAAAATGTGCATTCCATAGAATATGCGATGCAAAGAATAGTTATTGTTCATTTACAGGGCTAAAAAAGGAATTCCAATACATAATGATATAGGGGTGGAGGGACTTGTTTGCGGCGTACTTTATTTATGTTAATCTATTTGATATGTAATGAAATTGATATACGTCGTTGAGGTTTACATACTATGAATTATTTCATGTATAATACGAAGTGTATATAGCATTTACAGGGACACACAAAATATTTCAGATACTATATTGTATCCGAAGTACTGTTCATTAGCGATGATTGCTGGAAATACATTTTTAATTATGATATACACTTTTATGATTCACTACATTTATGCATAGTATATGGTGTATATATATATGCTATAATTCATATACAGGAATATACAAAAGTATTCGAAAGGGTTACTGGGTATTGCTTAAAGGAGGTTTTTAAATAAGTTATGCATTTTAACGCTGCACTGTATTTAATTTACTAAGAAATGTTTGTAGTATATAGATAAAATGATATAAAGGGTCACGCAAAGAATTGGATACGTTGCCATCTATGAATTATAATTTCTGGAAATGTAATTTCAGCAGTTTTAAGAGTGTTTTAGCTTGAATAAAATTTTAACTAAATAGTGGCGTGTAATAAAGGTTCTAGGTAAACTACAAAATTATTTAAGTATGTTTCCATATATTAGTATAAATTGCTAAAAGAGAATTTCAACCTGTTATGCGTTTCCTTGATAAACTAAATTTTTCCATTATATAGTATATATATATCAATCTACAGATCAAATACAGGACTGTTTAAAAGAATTAGAAAACATATTTGGCTGTGGATGGTAGGGTGTCAACGATTTTAATCGGTTGATTTAAATCAGCGATTAAATCATGATTTTAATCAACCGATTTAAAAAAAAAAAATCATTGATTAAAATCAAAAATTTTCTAAATGTTTAAAATGTCAAAAAAAGTATTAAAATCTAACATGAACATAATTTGAAAGTTTCTACAGGTATTTTGACTTATTAATAAACAAAAAAAGAGCTTTAAATAATTGTTTCTAAGCTTAATTCATTAGTATTGTAAAAAAATTAAAAGCATTGTTTTTAAGTTTTTATCCAAATTAAAACAGTTTCATTTAAAAATGATATTTAAATCTAACATAATTTGCAATGTCATAATTTCCTTTAGGTAATCAATTTATGCATTATTTTATATAAAATACACATAGCAAGTATAATTACATTTCTACAAGTAAAATAATAAATAGTAATTAATAGCAATCTCAAGTTAAAGAAGAATGAAAGAATGACATCTGCTCAGCAGCTAAATTGTAAATGAATGCATAAGATAAAAAGAAATAATTGGTATAAAAATGCTAAGCACAGCAAGATCTTCTTTCGTATAGGTTGAATAAATGTTTATTATTATTATTATTATTATTTTATTTATTTATTTATTTATTTTTTTTTTTTTGTAACTCATATATATTAAAAAATTGAACCATTGAAAGCTAATAGAGGTAATAATGCTGTTACTTAAATATTTTGAGGATTTCAGATATTAAAGGCTAACTTATATTTATTCTATATGAATGGGTTTAACTCATTTTCATTTTTTTCTTTTTGGTTAGCATACACGTACATGTGTGTAAGTATAGATTTTGGTGGTTTACAGAAATTTTCCTAAATACAAATGCAAAATGAGCTGCAAATAATATTTGTTAGTTTTGTTATTTGTGCTACTAACTAATGAATTTTACTTATTTGCAGTTTTTATTAATTCTGTAATTACTTATACTGCTTCTTCTAGGCCATTTTGTTTAATGGTGCCACACCATGCCCCTTTTGAAATTGGCAAAATGCACCCTGCCTTAAAAAAAAGAAAAAAAAGTTGAAATTTACCTGTAGTTGTAGCCAGAGATTTCTTGTAAAAAACTTCCCCATTCAACAGTATTCTAAATTCATGTGGAAAAAATCTTGCAAAAATATAGAACTTTATTTCTTTAGAAAAAACAGGATATTATTAAAATATGTTATTTAATTGTATTTTTCAATTTGTTATTCATAAAATTATTAAAAATTAAGGACACTTTACTTTTAATGCTAAAAAATATTCTTTTTTTTTTCTTACATCATTACTAAACACATTACTAATATATTTCCTCATGAAATAGTGCCCGTTTTTTGAACTAGCATCCTGTCCCTTTTTCTTTCTAAAATGAATTATTATCATTTTAATAATTAAGGCTTAAAAATGTATAATATGTTCCTAATTAGAGAGTTGATTGTTTAATAATTGATTTGAAGTAATGTTAGCTATTTAGTATAAAATGCAGTTAATAATTTTCATAAATGTTAAGTATCTCTAGTATTTATAAAGTTTTACATAATTATTACAATCTTAATGTATATAACATTATTGTATAATACTACCTAATGAAACTACTAATTTGCAGTTTTTATTTCTGTAATTACAAACTAACAATTATAATTTTATCAATTAAAGTGTAAAAACATAGATTATGTTAGCAATTAGTGGTGTAATTGTTTTGGAAACCTAAAACTCATGATAGCTATTCAGTATTTGAACGCTGGGGAAAAAATCATACAAATCTGATTTAAATAAAAAAAAAAAACGATTTTTTTTATTTATTTTTTTAAATTATGATTTTTTTACACCTTAGTGGATGGTAACTGCGTAAATCAGTTTTTAAATGTTTTACGCGTTTTCATGTTTACTTAGTTATCTTATTTACGTTATTTCCCCCGATGTCTTGATAAAACATTTAGGAAGAGTTGGAAAGTGTTTTATAATCTATGCTTAACGCATGATATATCTTACTTGTTGTTTCTATTTCCCAGATCAGTCTTTTCATATAAAACATACCAAATCTAATTAGCTCATATTCACAAAATACAATATATACGGGAATAAAAAATTTAAATAAATAGGGCTTACCATGTAGTTCTATAAGTAACAGTTGTATTAATGTCCGTTAGACTCCATGTTCGTATTTAAAAAAGCAATGACAAATCATAACACATTAAAAAGCTTACACATTCTTAATATTAAGCTTGAATTCAAGATCAAGCTAACTTAATAAAAAAAGATGTCAGTTAATAAGAATTGTTTTTTAAATGGAAAATTAAAAATATTTTAGAAGAATAGGACTCCAAAATAGCGATATCTTGCTAAAAAGTACGGTAAAAAGATAAAATTTTATATTTCAAACAAAACTTTACTTTAAAATTATCGTAGTTTTTATGACAAGAATCATCACAGTATTAATACTTGGACATTTTTCCAGAGAGAAACATTCGCCTTGCATACAATATTTCAAATGAAAATCAAATTTCAAATAAGTTGCTTAAAAGGCGCAAAGGCCAACATAGTGAAAAATATCCACGCCGGGTCTCGATCCCGGGTCATCAGTATAGCGCACTGACATTCTACCGACTAAACCACATGGAACGATACCCAGCCTGGAAATTTTCTCCTTATTACATGTTGGCAAGGCTACAAACGCCGCACAAGATGGAATATTTATCGTGAGCCACCGTCATGGGGCAAACACGAAACTTAATTAAACCAGCATCGATTAAATATATATTAATACTTGAAAAATTTTCCAGAGAGAAACATTCGCCTTGCATACAGTATTTCAAATGAAAATCAAATTTCAAATTAAAATTGCCTTTTAAGCTATTAATTTGAAATTTGATTTTCATTTGAAATATTGTATGCAAGGCGAACGGTTCTCTCTGAAAACATTTCCAAGTATTAATACAGTTTCAATCGATGCTGGATTTAAGTTTCGTGCTTGCGCCATGTCGGTGGCTGACGATAAATATTGCATCTTGTGCTGCGTTTGTAGCCTTGCCAACATGTAATAGTGAGAAATTTTCCAGGCTGGGTATCGTTCCATGTGGTTTAGTCGGTAGAACGTAAGTGCGCTATACTGATGGCCCGGGTTCGAGTTCCAGCATGGAATCTTTTTCACTAGTTCGCCTTTGCGCCTTTTAAGCAATTAATTTGAAATTTGATTTTCATTTGAAATCATCACAGAGTTTATGACAAGTTCGTCACAAATGACACATATTTCACAAATTGGTCACAGTGTGACTTCAAAACATTGTCACTTTCGTCACAGGTTCGTTACAAAGTTAATGCCAAAATAGTCACAAATGACACACTTTTCACAAATTAGTCACACCGTGACTTCACAGAGTGGTCACAATGTGACGTCACAAACGACCTCTAAAACGGCCATAACGACCTCACATTCTAGTCACTGTGACGTCACATCGACGGTCACAAAATCACAGTGTGACTTCACAACGACGTCGCCGTGACGTCACCATGCCTTACGGGAACTAGCCTCTTTTGTACCCGGGGCAAACATAGATTTTAGCCCCCTTCCCCCCCCCCCTCCCGCCTCGCAAAGTAAATTTACAAAGAGAATTTTAGTAAGTTTGTAATAGTCGACTTGTTTTCAAATTTAAAATATGTAACAAAAAAGTACGTAATACGGAATTACGTAATCAACTTTGTCAAATATTGATACATTAAAACCTTGAAAACGAAATCCAAAGGAACCGAAAAAAATTCCGCTTTATACAGTTTTCGATCTTAGCAGGTATAATTGTTGGTATTTTTTATGTTGGGAACATGTATTTTTTTCATTTAAGACAGGGTTCCGTAATAGACAGATTTCATTTTCACAGATTTTACGGTAGTTATAGTTAGTACAAATGAGGCGTTTAAAGTCACAGTGATATGAATCACATTGTCTTAAAAGACTACATTAGTCACGGGAAGAATCCAAACTCGCAAGCTAATGTTAAACCTATGGGAACGTTCTTTTCAAATTTCTCGCTTGCATTTTAATATTTTTAAATGATTTTTTCTGTTTGGGATAGCTGAAATTGATAATTAACCGGATTCGTGTTTACTTTTTCGATTTCGGTCGCTGCTTTTTTTATATATATATATAAAGTTACTTTCACTTTTGGAACCGGTTCCGAAAGTGAAAGTAGCCTCATAAAAAAAGAAAAAAAACTGTAACCAAAACCGAAAACATAGAAACTAACAACATTAACGATCAACTTCAGCTATCCTAAGAAAAAAAAAATCATTTAAAAATATTAAAATGCAAGCCAGAAATTGGAAAAGAACGCTCCCATAGATTTAACATTGCAAGCGAGTTTCTTCGCGTGACTAGTGTAGGTGCTTAAGAACTCAAAAACCAATCTTCATTTGGTGCCCTGTTCGTTTTCCGTTCTGACACCTGGGGCACATGCCCCTTCTGCCCCCCCCCCCTCTAGTTTCGGCCCTGGTGGGGATTCGCAAAATTCGTGGTACAGGAAAGAAAGACTCATGGGCGATTGCTGGGAGCATCTCGGCACGGATTTCATTATTTTTAAAAAGAGAAGGGCGCATTTTTCCGATTTTAAAAAGGACAGAGCGCTGCACCCTACAAAAATGGCCTAGAGCAAACACTATCTATATTCTTTAATAAGTAAAATCCCGAATAACAGACACTTTGGGATCGTTGAATAGCGTCTTGCATCGGATCGGGTTGTATTTTTTTTCGGGACAGGGTTACTCTGATTTCCTTTCTGTAGGTTGACTTCACTCTAGAACAGTGGTTCCCAACTTGGGGCGTGAGGCCCCACCGGGGGGCAATTTCAACTTTGTAACTCACCCATTCGCTGCGAGGTTTTTTGGGAAAGTAATCTTTAAGACTAAAAATAAAAGTTATGTATTCAAAATTAATAATAATGATTTTTTTTCCCCAAAATGTTCCGAATCAAAAGCTTAAAATAAAACTAACACCAGAATAATTACATGAACAAACTTTACAACCGTTTTTAAACCCTTTTTAATATTTAATTTTTTTTTTTTGGGGGGGGGGAGGGTTAATGATCTAATTTACAATTTTTTCAACTTTTTCGATTATTTATGAAATGAGCTTTGTATATCTATTTACTCTGCTGTATGCAACAGGGAGAAACTTTTATACATAAAACTACTTAAAAGTATATCTAAATTTTACTGTTTTGAACCTATTTAAACGAAAAAAGTATTTGGAATATCTAAACGTGGTACTATAAACTTTATAAATCTTAATGCTTCTTGTGTATATTGTTATTCATAGAAAAAATTGTACGTTTTTTGTTATCAATTTTAATGCTAAATGTGAGTCTCTCCAGCATTTTGTGAAGATAAAAATGCGGACCGTATTACACTTTTGTTAAATATTTAGGTAAGTTGGAAAGGCAAAACAAAACTCTTTTGTGCATAAAAGTGAAGATGTATCGCCTCATTTGTAGAATTTTGTTAAAAACACATTTATGATAAAAAATTCATAATTTGATAAGATAAAAAAATGCGAAATGAATAATTGTTAAGGCTGCTTTAGGCTTCCTTCAGGTTAATAGACTTCATTTTAAAATGATAAGATATATCTGTTACAGAATTTGTGTGTGGGAAAACGGAGGGTGGCCATCGCGACTTAACAGATGCTTCGGTGGGGCGTGGCCAATAAAAGGTTAGGAACCACTGCTCTAGAATAATTCTTATGGAACGTACACATTCTACTACATTTCTTTCTATTTATCCCATTGTAAACTATATTGATTTTTTAATGGATCTCTATTTGTATGTAAATATCTGAATTATTATCAATACCATTAATCTATTTACACGACTTGAAAACTTAAAAATCTGAAAAATTCTATATCGAAAAACCTTCTAAGACGGAATCACATAGGAGAGGGAAAAAATCGTTATAGTTAAGTTCCTTTTTCTCCAGGTCTGCGGTCTCTTGCAAATGTATTATTTATTTTCAAACGGATTATATATCCAATTTGAAGATCCAGATCCACCGATAAAGAAATTTTTCCGTTTAAAACAGGAACTCATCATACACAGATTCTTATAACATGTTTTACAGTACTGTATCCCCACCTCTAGAAATGTATATGTACTACTATTCTTTAAGGAGAATGTTAATTGTAGAATAATGGTAATTTAAAAATATATGTATTTTCGGAAAAAATTGTTAACCCAAGGTAGGTTGTTCCTTAAGGCTGTTCTTAACTGCTTTGCTCAACAAGCGCAAAACGTTTTGACACATTTACAAATTCATTTTTTAACGGAAAGGTATAAAACTGGAAAGCCTGGCCAAGGAAACGATTTGGAATAGAACTGTTTTTTCCATTTTTTGATCAATCAATTACCTATTGAGTTATAAGCGTTTTTGATCACGTGACAAACACGTTTTTTGCCCGCTCTTGAGTGCTCTTTCTTCCTTCGCGCGGAAATTCGGTTCAAAACGCTCACTTTGACGCTATTTTCTGAAAGATCTATTGAGTTTGCAAAAAAAGGAAAAAAAAAACAGCTCAATTACACAGTTTCTGAACAACAACACCATCTAGTTTCATGCATTATCGAACAAAAATAAATTAAAACTTATGTCAGAAAGTTGCTCTTTTGGATTTGAGAACACCCTTAAACAGATTTTTGCATGAGTCAGACTGGTACGGGGCAATAATTTTCATACAAGCAGGGGCGACCGGGCCAGATAATTTCTGTCGGTGCAGACTTCTAGGAAGAATAAAGAACAGGTCCAGAAATAAGTCCGGTTCGGTCCGGCCGGGCACAACCCAGAAAAACTGATGATCAGATTCAACCCGTTCCGAGTCCGTTTAGGCCTTTAAATGGAATTTGAATCGGAAAAAACGTGTTCTTAACGGCTGGAAAATTTTAAAAATAAGTTATGAAAAAAATTGAGTTTGAGTTGTAAATTTCGTTCAAACTCACGGATTTTTTGAGTTGTCGTTCAGTTCACGTTCGTTTTTGAAAAAGTGAGTCAAGTTCAACTCAAAGTTCACAGAAAGTGAACTAAGTTCGTGAACTTTCGTTCAATGAACGCGCTCATACCCAACACTGACTGTATCTTCTGTGATTTCGATAGTTACTTTTAATTTTGTTAGCGTAAAAGTAATTTTCCCCAAAATTGGAAAAAAAAATCGGTGCCGAGAGGGTTAAGGACCTAGTAAAATTTGGGTTAAAAATGATACTCAGATTACATTAGTCAAGTTCCGAAATAACAATAACTTCTTTTTAAAATAAATCCTATAAATATTATAATTTAATCATACTTAGTTATATTTCGTATGTAAAACGATATAAAAAAAAGTGCTTCATATATGATATTTTTAAATATTATTAATCGAATTTGAAAAGGAAATAATTTGGAAATTATATTCAAAAATTATATATTATATATTATTTCATATCCATATGCTCATTTATATTATTTCATCAAAGATAATAATAGGAATAGAAATGGAAAGTTTTTTCAATTGTTCTGTGATAAAACACAGTAATAATTATTTATTCTGTGGAGCCATCCACAGCATGTGTTGAGAAATCCCCTCCCCAAACAAAGACATTATGTTGCTAAGTAAAAAAATATAGTAAACAAAATCAATACAAATTCTTATTTTTATCAAGGCTTGTTTACAGATATAAGAACATGAGAAATTGTTTCCCACGCGCAAATTCATGGAACTGACCGCCGCTAACCACATATAACCATTTAGCTTAGGGCCTCCTAGATAATAGCCTTGTTCGGCCTCGGCCACCTATGGTGAATTCGGATTCGCTGATAAGAAAGTACAAAAGCGAGCCCTGCATTGTACAAAACATTTAACAAGACGGTGACAAATGTAAGTGAAAGTCATCCCCCCATTGCACTTTTCTTCCGTTTTTAAAAGACATTCGAAAAATACCCAGATGTTCGCTAAAAGGAAAAGATTGTAACAAAAATAAGAATTATAATGTGCAGAATTTTTCTTTTCAATTTATTGAATCAGTGTTTTAAATAGATATATTTTTTTCATTTTATCTCATTTATTTTTTAAATTTCCTTTTTAATTACATAATTGCTCTGTTTTGAAAAAATTCTCAAGGACAAATGAAACATACAGCAGTAAATTATATAAAACAATGTTAGATCTAACTTTTGTTGTAGACAAAAATTTTAAGAACTTTATACATTTTTAAAAAATCATTCTTTTCCTGTAGAAGATGTAAGTGAAAAAATAACATAAAGAGAGAGAGAGAGAGAGAGTTGGGTTGATTTTTGACGGCCAATTATCTACACGAGGGATATAGGACCGGGGGAGGTGCCCTCCGTGGGGGTCTTTCTAAGGGAACCTAATCCGTATTAACGCATGGAAGATCCACGGCTCGAAGAAAACCACGAAAACTCCGAACGATTAGGCCGACGGGCGCGATTGGGATCGAACCCAGCACTTCCCGTCTACCAATTTCGAGAGCAGAACCTCTCGTCCACTGGTGGGAAGAGAGAGAGAGAGAGAGAGAGAGAGAGAGATGAAAACAATAAAAAGAAAAAAAAATAACTTTCTATGCTTGCCAATGCGAAACTTTTTGACATATCCATGGACGCCTTTTTAAAGATAAAAACACGAAATTTTCAGGCATTGTTTTAGAAGTGATTTGTAATTCAATAGCATTTTTAAATTCTCGATAAATATATTACATTTTGGGTTATACAGAACCACCCACCAGGCGGAAAAGGGGGGGGGGGAATATACGTAATTAATTTAGCTAGAAGCTATGACAAATTGATGGAAATAAATAGGAAACGGGTTTCAGTGACGGAACTACCCTCATAGCATGCATGGTCACAGTGACGTCATTGTGACGTCACTGTAAGCCACTGTGGTCACGTCACATCTGTGACCAAAATGCCACCACTCAGTGATGTCACATTGTGACTGAGATGTGAACTTCTTAGAAAACTTTAAAAAATTACAAAAATTATTAAAAACATGTTATTTACTGTAAAATATATTTTTCTGCCGGATTAACAAATTTTTTAAATCGTGGTCCAAGTTGCATCTGTGCCTCTAACAAAAACTTTTTATTTTCATATAACATAAAATGTAATTAATTCATCAGCAACACAAAACGATTTCCTAATTATGAGAATTTCATATTATTAAAAAAATGTTTTAGGTAAGCAGACCTCGACTTATCTTTTATAAAGATTTTTGTAAATGATCATCTGTTATACTAGAAGTTTCTCAAAGAGTAGTCGAAACATTTCTGTCGTTTCAAACCAAAAACTTTCTATTACAGTTAAGGCTGCAGCTTTTAATGAGCACGCAGAAAGCGTCTTCAAAGTTCAGTCATATATGCATTTCTTGCTTTATAATTTGCATTCAAGTCATTTTTTTCCCTCTTAGTGTTTCACTATTTTAAGTATTTTTTTTTTTTTATTCTACTTCTTTCAAACGTTTAAAATAGAATTGACATTTTCCGAATATAAAATTAATGTACAAAATTTAGGCAAAGCCCACGACATAATTAATTATTCATGTTTTATTTTTTGTTTTCAAAATATATCTTTAAAAATTATTTTACAAGTTTTATTCTACAGAAAATTAATATTAAGAGAATGACAGATTGACAAAGAAAAACTCATCTCTTCTCGATAATCTTGTTGTATTTTTTAAGAAGATATTTTGTATATATATACAAAATATCTTCTTAAAAAATACAACAAGATTATCGAGAAGAGATGAGTGTGATACAAACTGATACCTGTGATACAAATTTTACTTTTAAAAAAAAAGGAGGGAGTCATCATTATTACCAATAAATTAATTTGTATACATTTTGAAAATTTAAGCAATGTTTTATCTAGTAAACTCTAATTATGGATAATATTATTATTATAATTTACGTAAATGAAACTTTACAATTCAATAAAACTGATAAAAATAAAAGATGAAATACAATAAAACATTTTCAAACAGGAAATTGAATTAGAGACAAATTGACAAAATTATTACGCATTTAATTTCCTTCCGAAACTGTGGTATAGAAAACAAATAAAACCAAAAAACATCTGCTTCGAACTTCGAAACTTAAAAATCGTCTGCATCTGCACTATTTCAGTTGTTACCACTCGACCGCAGAATAACGGATAAAAGTAACAGTGAAACTTTTTAGAATAAACGCGGGACACTGGACAGTTCTGTGGACACTGTGGACACTGAAGTTCTGTGGACACTGGACAACATAGATGTGTTGACACGGATTTAAAAACTGAAACAAGAACGTTCTCAGGATCCAAGTTAGTTCAGCTAACAAAATATAAACCCGAGAAAATTACGGTAGCTTTGACTTGTTGAAGATGATTCAAGTCATTGCTATCGTACTTATAATCGGATTTAATTGGTTCCCCAAAATCAAAGTATCACGTACAACGTCAATGAAATTAGGTATGTAAAAATATTATTTTCCCTGTTTGCTTTTTTTTTTATTTTATTACAACAATTTTAGTTAGTTTCTCATTAACATGCTGTAGAACATAAATATTTCATTACATTTATTTTTTATTTTACTGAAATATCTAAAATATTATTTTCCTTGTTTGCTTTTTTTTTTTTTTTTTTTTTTTTTTCTTTTAATTACAATGATTTCAGTTATCTTCTAATAAACATGCTATAGAACACAAATATTTCATTACATTTATTTTTTATTTTGTTAAAATATCTAACTTCCTTTTCAACAGCTTTGATCAGATTATTAAAATTAGTGATTTAAATTGCATTTTAATCTGGTTTATTTTCTTATTTAAATATTGGGTTAAAACCACATGGTGGCATAAATATAAAAGTATATGGACAAGTATTATCATCAATCATTAACATAATTAATAGACATTTAAAGATAATTAAATTATTTAAAATTTTTGGATGTTATTAACGTTTACCATAGCAAGACCCCTATTTGTAATGAAGTTTGTAGCATGTTATTTCATTTACAAGGACAGTCAATTGTATTCCATTACATTACGGCTTGTGGGAAAAAAAATCGTTTCAAATGATTTTTAATGATTTTACACGCTTTCAAACAGAATAAAATTGATATGCATTTATGAAGCGCACTAAAATGTGCATTCCATAGAATATGCGATGCAAAGAATAGTTATTGTTCATTTACAGGGCTAAAAAAGGAATTCCAATACATAATGATATAGGGGTGGAGGGACTTGTTTGCGGCGTACTTTATTTATGTTAATCTATTTGATATGTAATGAAATTGATATACGTCGTTGAGGTTTACATACTATGAATTATTTCATGTATAATACGAAGTGTATATAGCATTTACAGGGACACACAAAATATTTCAGATACTATATTGTATCCGAAGTACTGTTCATTAGCGATGATTGCTGGAAATACATTTTTAATTATGATATACACTTTTATGATTCACTACATTTATGCATAGTATATGGTGTATATATATATGCTATAATTCATATACAGGAATATACAAAAGTATTCGAAAGGGTTACTGGGTATTGCTTAAAGGAGGTTTTTAAATAAGTTATGCATTTTAACGCTGCACTGTATTTAATTTACTAAGAAATGTTTGTAGTATATAGATAAAATGATATAAAGGGTCACGCAAAGAATTGGATACGTTGCCATCTATGAATTATAATTTCTGGAAATGTAATTTCAGCAGTTTTAAGAGTGTTTTAGCTTGAATAAAATTTTAACTAAATAGTGGCGTGTAATAAAGGTTCTAGGTAAACTACAAAATTATTTAAGTATGTTTCCATATATTAGTATAAATTGCTAAAAGAGAATTTCAACCTGTTATGCGTTTCCTTGATAAACTAAATTTTTCCATTATATAGTATATATATATCAATCTACAGATCAAATACAGGACTGTTTAAAAGAATTAGAAAACATATTTGGCTGTGGATGGTAGGGTGTCAACGATTTTAATCGGTTGATTTAAATCAGCGATTAAATCATGATTTTAATCAACCGATTTAAAAAAAAAAATCATTGATTAAAATCAAAAATTTTCTAAATGTTTAAAATGTCAAAAAAAGTATTAAAATCTAACATGAACATAATTTGAAAGTTTCTACAGGTATTTTGACTTATTAATAAACAAAAAAAGAGCTTTAAATAATTGTTTCTAAGCTTAATTCATTAGTATTGTAAAAAAATTAAAAGCATTGTTTTTAAGTTTTTATCCAAATTAAAACAGTTTCATTTAAAAATGATATTTAAATCTAACATAATTTGCAATGTCATAATTTCCTTTAGGTAATCAATTTATGCATTATTTTATATAAAATACACATAGCAAGTATAATTACATTTCTACAAGTAAAATAATAAATAGTAATTAATAGCAATCTCAAGTTAAAGAAGAATGAAAGAATGACATCTGCTCAGCAGCTAAATTGTAAATGAATGCATAAGATAAAAAGAAATAATTGGTATAAAAATGCTAAGCACAGCAAGAGCTTCTTTCGTATAGGTTGAATAAATGTTTATTATTATTATTATTATTATTTTATTTATTTATTTATTTATTTTTTTTTTTTTGTAACTCATATATATTAAAAAATTGAACCATTGAAAGCTAATAGAGGTAATAATGCTGTTACTTAAATATTTTGAGGATTTCAGATATTAAAGGCTAACTTATATTTATTCTATATGAATGGGTTTAACTCATTTTCATTTTTTTCTTTTTGGTTAGCATACACGTACATGTGTGTAAGTATAGATTTTGGTGGTTTACAGAAATTTTCCTAAATACAAATGCAAAATGAGCTGCAAATAATATTTGTTAGTTTTGTTATTTGTGCTACTAACTAATGAATTTTACTTATTTGCAGTTTTTATTAATTCTGTAATTACTTATACTGCTTCTTCTAGGCCATTTTGTTTAATGGTGCCACACCATGCCCCTTTTGAAATTGGCAAAATGCACCCTGCCTTAAAAAAAAGAAAAAAAAGTTGAAATTTACCTGTAGTTGTAGCCAGAGATTTCTTGTAAAAAACTTCCCCATTCAACAGTATTCTAAATTCATGTGGAAAAAATCTTGCAAAAATATAGAACTTTATTTCTTTAGAAAAAACAGGATATTATTAAAATATGTTATTTAATTGTATTTTTCAATTTGTTATTCATAAAATTATTAAAAATTAAGGACACTTTACTTTTAATGCTAAAAAATATTCTTTTTTTTTTCTTACATCATTACTAAACACATTACTAATATATTTCCTCATGAAATAGTGCCCGTTTTTTGAACTAGCATCCTGTCCCTTTTTCTTTCTAAAATGAATTATTATCATTTTAATAATTAAGGCTTAAAAATGTATAATATGTTCCTAATTAGAGAGTTGATTGTTTAATAATTGATTTGAAGTAATGTTAGCTATTTAGTATAAAATGCAGTTAATAATTTTCATAAATGTTAAGTATCTCTAGTATTTATAAAGTTTTACATAATTATTACAATATTAATGTATATAACATTATTGTATAATACTACCTAATGAAACTACTAATTTGCAGTTTTTATTTCTGTAATTACAAACTAACAATTATAATTTTATCAATTAAAGTGTAAAAACATAGATTATGTTAGCAATTAGTGGTGTAATTGTTTTGGAAACCTAAAACTCATGATAGCTATTCAGTATTTGAACGCTGGGGAAAAAATCATACAAATCTGATTTAAATAAAAAAAAAAAACGATTTTTTTTATTTATTTTTTTAAATTATGATTTTTTTACACCTTAGTGGATGGTAACTGCGTAAATCAGTTTTTAAATGTTTTACGCGTTTTCATGTTTACTTAGTTATCTTATTTACGTTATTTCCCCCGATGTCTTGATAAAACATTTAGGAAGAGTTGGAAAGTGTTTTATAATCTATGCTTAACGCATGATATATCTTACTTGTTGTTTCTATTTCCCAGATCAGTCTTTTCATATAAAACATACCAAATCTAATTAGCTCATATTCACAAAATACAATATATACGGGAATAAAAAATTTAAATAAATAGGGCTTATCATGTAGTTCTATAAGTAACAGTTGTATTAATGTCCGTTAGACTCCATGTTCGTATTTAAAAAAGCAATGACAAATCATAACACATTAAAAAGCTTACACATTCTTAATATTAAGCTTGAATTCAAGATCAAGCTAACTTAATAAAAAAAGATGTCAGTTAATAAGAATTGTTTTTTAAATGGAAAATTAAAAATATTTTAGAAGAATAGGACTCCAAAATAGCGATATCTTGCTAAAAAGTACGGTAAAAAGATAAAATTTTATATTTCAAACAAAACTTTACTTTAAAATTATCGTAGTTTTTATGACAAGAATCATCACAGTATTAATACTTGGACATTTTTCCAGAGAGAAACATTCGCCTTGCATACAATATTTCAAATGAAAATCAAATTTCAAATAAGTTGCTTAAAAGGCGCAAAGGCCAACATAGTGAAAAATATCCACGCCGGGTCTCGATCCCGGGTCATCAGTATAGCGCACTGACATTCTACCGACTAAACCACATGGAACGATACCCAGCCTGGAAATTTTCTCCTTATTACATGTTGGCAAGGCTACAAACGCCGCACAAGATGGAATATTTATCGTGAGCCACCGTCATGGGGCAAACACGAAACTTAATTAAACCAGCATCGATTAAATATATATTAATACTTGAAAAATTTTCCAGAGAGAAACATTCGCCTTGCATACAGTATTTCAAATGAAAATCAAATTTCAAATTAAAATTGCCTTTTAAGCTATTAATTTGAAATTTGATTTTCATTTGAAATATTGTATGCAAGGCGAACGGTTCTCTCTGAAAACATTTCCAAGTATTAATACAGTTTCAATCGATGCTGGATTTAAGTTTCGTGCTTGCGCCATGTCGGTGGCTGACGATAAATATTGCATCTTGTGCTGCGTTTGTAGCCTTGCCAACATGTAATAGTGAGAAATTTTCCAGGCTGGGTATCGTTCCATGTGGTTTAGTCGGTAGAACGTAAGTGCGCTATACTGATGGCCCGGGTTCGAGTTCCAGCATGGAATCTTTTTCACTAGTTCGCCTTTGCGCCTTTTAAGCAATTAATTTGAAATTTGATTTTCATTTGAAATCATCACAGAGTTTATGACAAGTTCGTCACAAATGACACATATTTCACAAATTGGTCACAGTGTGACTTCAAAACATTGTCACTTTCGTCACAGGTTCGTTACAAAGTTAATGCCAAAATAGTCACAAATGACACACTTTTCACAAATTAGTCACACCGTGACTTCACAGAGTGGTCACAATGTGACGTCACAAACGACCTCTAAAACGGCCATAACGACCTCACATTCTAGTCACTGTGACGTCACATCGACGGTCACAAAATCACAGTGTGACTTCACAACGACGTCGCCGTGACGTCACCATGCCTTACGGGAACTAGCCTCTTTTGTACCCGGGGCAAACATAGATTTTAGCCCCTTCCCCCCCCCCCTCCCGCCTCGCAAAGTAAATTTACAAAGAGAATTTTAGTAAGTTTGTAATAGTCGACTTGTTTTCAAATTTAAAATATGTAATAAAAAAGTACGTAATACGGAATTACGTAATCAACTTTGTCAAATATTGATACATTAAAACCTTGAAAACGAAATCCAAAGGAACCGAAAAAAATTCCGCTTTATACAGTTTTCGATCTTAGCAGGTATAATTGTTGGTATTTTTTATGTTGGGAACATGTATTTTTTTCATTTAAGACAGGGTTCCGTAATAGACAGATTTCATTTTCACAGATTTTACGGTAGTTATAGTTAGTACAAATGAGGCGTTTAAAGTCACAGTGATATGAATCACATTGTCTTAAAAGACTACATTAGTCACGGGAAGAATCCAAACTCGCAAGCTAATGTTAAACCTATGGGAACGTTCTTTTCAAATTTCTCGCTTGCATTTTAATATTTTTAAATGATTTTTTCTGTTTGGGATAGCTGAAATTGATAATTAACCGGATTCGTGTTTACTTTTTCGATTTCGGTCGCTGCTTTTTTTATATATATATATAAAGTTACTTTCACTTTTGGAACCGGTTCCGAAAGTGAAAGTAGCCTCATAAAAAAAGAAAAAAAACTGTAACCAAAACCGAAAACATAGAAACTAACAACATTAACGATCAACTTCAGCTATCCTAAGAAAAAAAAAATCATTTAAAAATATTAAAATGCAAGCCAGAAATTGGAAAAGAACGCTCCCATAGATTTAACATTGCAAGCGAGTTTCTTCGCGTGACTAGTGTAGGTGCTTAAGAACTCAAAAACCAATCTTCATTTGGTGCCCTGTTCGTTTTCCGTTCTGACACCTGGGGCACATGCCCCTTCTGCCCCCCCCCCCCTCTAGTTTCGGCCCTGGTGGGGATTCGCAAAATTCGTGGTACAGGAAAGAAAGACTCATGGGCGATTGCTGGGAGCATCTCGGCACGGATTTCATTATTTTTAAAAAGAGAAGGGCGCATTTTTCCGATTTTAAAAAGGACAGAGCGCTGCACCCTACAAAAATGGCCTAGAGCAAACACTATCTATATTCTTTAATAAGTAAAATCCCGAATAACAGACACTTTGGGATCGTTGAATAGCGTCTTGCATCGGATCGGGTTGTATTTTTTTTCGGGACAGGGTTACTCTGATTTCCTTTCTGTAGGTTGACTTCACTCTAGAACAGTGGTTCCCAACTTGGGGCGTGAGGCCCCACCGGGGGGCAATTTCAACTTTGTAACTCACCCATTCGCTGCGAGGTTTTTTGGGAAAGTAATCTTTAAGACTAAAAATAAAAGTTATGTATTCAAAATTAATAATAATGATTTTTTTTCCCCAAAATGTTCCGAATCAAAAGCTTAAAATAAAACTAACACCAGAATAATTACATGAACAAACTTTACAACCGTTTTTAAACCCTTTTTAATATTTAATTTTTTTTTTTGGGGGGGGGGGGGGGTTAATGATCTAATTTACAATTTTTTCAACTTTTTCGATTATTTATGAAATGAGCTTTGTATATCTATTTACTCTGCTGTATGCAACAGGGAGAAACTTTTATACATAAAACTACTTAAAAGTATATCTAAATTTTACTGTTTTGAACCTATTTAAACGAAAAAAGTATTTGGAATATCTAAACGTGGTACTATAAACTTTATAAATCTTAATGCTTCTTGTGTATATTGTTATTCATAGAAAAAATTGTACGTTTTTTGTTATCAATTTTAATGCTAAATGTGAGTCTCTCCAGCATTTTGTGAAGATAAAAATGCGGACCGTATTACACTTTTGTTAAATATTTAGGTAAGTTGGAAAGGCAAAACAAAACTCTTTTGTGCATAAAAGTGAAGATGTATCGCCTCATTTGTAGAATTTTGTTAAAAACACATTTATGATAAAAAATTCATAATTTGATAAGATAAAAAAATGCGAAATGAATAATTGTTAAGGCTGCTTTAGGCTTCCTTCAGGTTAATAGACTTCATTTTAAAATGATAAGATATATCTGTTACAGAATTTGTGTGTGGGAAAACGGAGGGTGGCCATCGCGACTTAACAGATGCTTCGGTGGGGCGTGGCCAATAAAAGGTTAGGAACCACTGCTCTAGAATAATTCTTATGGAACGTACACATTCTACTACATTTCTTTCTATTTATCCCATTGTAAACTATATTGATTTTTTAATGGATCTCTATTTGTATGTAAATATCTGAATTATTATCAATACCATTAATCTATTTACACGACTTGAAAACTTAAAAATCTGAAAAATTCTATATCGAAAAACCTTCTAAGACGGAATCACATAGGAGAGGGAAAAAATCGTTATAGTTAAGTTCCTTTTTCTCCAGGTCTGCGGTCTCTTGCAAATGTATTATTTATTTTCAAACGGATTATATATCCAATTTGAAGATCCAGATCCACCGATAAAGAAATTTTTCCGTTTAAAACAGGAACTCATCATACACAGATTCTTATAACATGTTTTACAGTACTGTATCCCCACCTCTAGAAATGTATATGTACTACTATTCTTTAAGGAGAATGTTAATTGTAGAATAATGGTAATTTAAAAATATATGTATTTTCGGAAAAAATTGTTAACCCAAGGTAGGTTGTTCCTTAAGGCTGTTCTTAACTGCTTTGCTCAACAAGCGCAAAACGTTTTGACACATTTACAAATTCATTTTTTAACGGAAAGGTATAAAACTGGAAAGCCTGGCCAAGGAAACGATTTGGAATAGAACTGTTTTTTCCATTTTTTGATCAATCAATTACCTATTGAGTTATAAGCGTTTTTGATCACGTGACAAACACGTTTTTTGCCCGCTCTTGAGTGCTCTTTCTTCCTTCGCGCGGAAATTCGGTTCAAAACGCTCACTTTGACGCTATTTTCTGAAAGATCTATTGAGTTTGCAAAAAAAGGAAAAAAAAAACAGCTCAATTACACAGTTTCTGAACAACAACACCATCTAGTTTCATGCATTATCGAACAAAAATAAATTAAAACTTATGTCAGAAAGTTGCTCTTTTGGATTTGAGAACACCCTTAAACAGATTTTTGCATGAGTCAGACTGGTACGGGGCAATAATTTTCATACAAGCAGGGGCGACCGGGCCAGATAATTTCTGTCGGTGCAGACTTCTAGGAAGAATAAAGAACAGGTCCAGAAATAAGTCCGGTTCGGTCCGGCCGGGCACAACCCAGAAAAACTGATGATCAGATTCAACCCGTTCCGAGTCCGTTTAGGCCTTTAAATGGAATTTGAATCGGAAAAAACGTGTTCTTAACGGCTGGAAAATTTTAAAAATAAGTTATGAAAAAAATTGAGTTTGAGTTGTAAATTTCGTTCAAACTCACGGATTTTTTGAGTTGTCGTTCAGTTCACGTTCGTTTTTGAAAAAGTGAGTCAAGTTCAACTCAAAGTTCACAGAAAGTGAACTAAGTTCGTGAACTTTCGTTCAATGAACGCGCTCATACCCAACACTGACTGTATCTTCTGTGATTTCGATAGTTACTTTTAATTTTGTTAGCGTAAAAGTAATTTTCCCCAAAATTGGAAAAAAAAATCGGTGCCGAGAGGGTTAAGGACCTAGTAAAATTTGGGTTAAAAATGATACTCAGATTACATTAGTCAAGTTCCGAAATAACAATAACTTCTTTTTAAAATAAATCCTATAAATATTATAATTTAATCATACTTAGTTATATTTCGTATGTAAAACGATATAAAAAAAAGTGCTTCATATATGATATTTTTAAATATTATTAATCGAATTTGAAAAGGAAATAATTTGGAAATTATATTCAAAAATTATATATTATATATTATTTCATATCCATATGCTCATTTATATTATTTCATCAAAGATAATAATAGGAATAGAAATGGAAAGTTTTTTCAATTGTTCTGTGATAAAACACAGTAATAATTATTTATTCTGTGGAGCCATCCACAGCATGTGTTGAGAATACCCCTCCCCAAACAAAGACATTATGTTGCTAAGTAAAAAAATATAGTAAACAAAATCAATACAAATTCTTATTTTTATCAAGGCTTGTTTACAGATATAAGAACATGAGAAATTGTTTCCCACGCGCAAATTCATGGAACTGACCGCCGCTAACCACATATAACCATTTAGCTTAGGGCCTCCTAGATAATAGCCTTGTTCGGCCTCGGCCACCTATGGTGAATTCGGATTCGCTGATAAGAAAGTACAAAAGCGAGCCCTGCATTGTACAAAACATTTAACAAGACGGTGACAAATGTAAGTGAAAGTCATCCCCCCATTGCACTTTTCTTCCGTTTTTAAAAGACATTCGAAAAATACCCAGATGTTCGCTAAAAGGAAAAGATTGTAACAAAAATAAGAATTATAATGTGCAGAATTTTTCTTTTCAATTTATTGAATCAGTGTTTTAAATAGATATATTTTTTTCATTTTATCTCATTTATTTTTTAAATTTCCTTTTTAATTACATAATTGCTCTGTTTTGAAAAAATTCTCAAGGACAAATGAAACATACAGCAGTAAATTATATAAAACAATGTTAGATCTAACTTTTGTTGTAGACAAAAATTTTAAGAACTTTATACATTTTTAAAAAATCATTCTTTTCCTGTAGAAGATGTAAGTGAAAAAATAACATAAAGAGAGAGAGAGAGAGAGAGTTGGGTTGATTTTTGACGGCCAATTATCTACACGAGGGATATAGGACCGGGGGAGGTGCCCTCCGTGGGGGTCTTTCTAAGGGAACCTAATCCGTATTAACGCATGGAAGATCCACGGCTCGAAGAAAACCACGAAAACTCCGAACGATTAGGCCGACGGGCGCGATTGGGATCGAACCCAGCACTTCCCGTCTACCAATTTCGAGAGCAGAACCTCTCGTCCACTGGTGGGAAGAGAGAGAGAGAGAGAGAGAGAGAGAGAGATGAAAACAATAAAAAGAAAAAAAAATAACTTTCTATGCTTGCCAATGCGAAACTTTTTGACATATCCATGGACGCCTTTTTAAAGATAAAAACACGAAATTTTCAGGCATTGTTTTAGAAGTGATTTGTAATTCAATAGCATTTTTAAATTCTCGATAAATATATTACATTTTGGGTTATACAGAACCACCCACCAGGCGGAAAAGGGGGGGGGGGAATATACGTAATTAATTTAGCTAGAAGCTATGACAAATTGATGGAAATAAATAGGAAACGGGTTTCAGTGACGGAACTACCCTCATAGCATGCATGGTCACAGTGACGTCATTGTGACGTCACTGTAAGTCACTGTGGTCACGTCACATCTGTGACCAAAATGCCACCACTCAGTGATGTCACATTGTGACTGAGATGTGAACTTCTTAGAAAACTTTAAAAAATTACAAAAATTATTAAAAACATGTTATTTACTGTAAAATATATTTTTCTGCCGGATTAACAAATTTTTTAAATCGTGGTCCAAGTTGCATCTGTGCCTCTAACAAAAACTTTTTATTTTCATATAACATAAAATGTAATTAATTCATCAGCAACACAAAACGATTTCCTAATTATGAGAATTTCATATTATTAAAAAAATGTTTTAGGTAAGCAGACCTCGACTTATCTTTTATAAAGATTTTTGTAAATGATCATCTGTTATACTAGAAGTTTCTCAAAGAGTAGTCGAAACATTTCTGTCGTTTCAAACCAAAAACTTTCTATTACAGTTAAGGGTGCAGCTTTTAATGAGCACGCAGAAAGCGTCTTCAAAGTTCAGTCATATATGCATTTCTTGCTTTATAATTTGCATTCAAGTCATTTTTTTCCCTCTTAGTGTTTCACTATTTTAAGTATTTTTTTTTTTTTATTCTACTTCTTTCAAACGTTTAAAATAGAATTGACATTTTCCGAATATAAAATTAATGTACAAAATTTAGGCAAAGCCCACGACATAATTAATTATTCATGTTTTATTTTTTGTTTTCAAAATATATCTTTAAAAATTATTTTACAAGTTTTATTCTACAGAAAATTAATATTAAGAGAATGACAGATTGACAAAGAAAAACTCATCTCTTCTCGATAATCTTGTTGTATTTTTTAAGAAGATATTTTGTATATATATACAAAATATCTTCTTAAAAAATACAACAAGATTATCGAGAAGAGATGAGTGTGATACAAACTGATACCTGTGATACAAATTTTACTTTAAAAAAAAAAGGAGGGAGTCATCATTATTACCAATAAATTAATTTGTATACATTTTGAAAATTTAAGCAATGTTTTATCTAGTAAACTCTAATTATGGATAATATTATTATTATAATTTACGTAAATGAAACTTTACAATTCAATAAAACTGATAAAAATAAAAGATGAAATACAATAAAACATTTTCAAACAGGAAATTGAATTAGAGACAAATTGACAAAATTATTACGCATTTAATTTCCTTCCGAAACTGTGGTATAGAAAACAAATAAAACCAAAAAACATCTGCTTCGAACTTCGAAACTTAAAAATCGTCTGCATCTGCACTATTTCAGTTGTTACCACTCGACCGCAGAATAACGGATAAAAGTAACAGTGAAACTTTTAGAATAAACGCGGGACACTGGACAGTTCTGTGGACACTG
>CAWVRF010000435.1:600000-825000 GCA_963932465.1 Maratus speciosus
AACGTATTTTAATTATACAGTGCACTCCCGATTATCCGTGTTAATCACCGGGAGAGGTCGCACGGGCAATCGAAAAACACGGATAATCCGGAAACTCCTTTTTATTAAAGAAACAATCAACATCAGTACAAAAATATAAAAATTAATTACATTTGCATGCCGTATAATATCAAATTAGAAATTTTCCTTTTAATATTTACTGCTTAAAAAAATCTGTAATGCATCTTTGCTTCTGTTTGTTCATCTCTTGTCTTATATGGGCACATACATTACGAACCGCAGTAATGTCACCGTAATCAAATCCTCCTTATCGCATATAGTCTAACAAAGTTTCTGCAGATTGTATAGCAGTGAGTGGAATGAGAAATTGTGTTTCCCTCAATTTGTACATCATCTGCATCAGTACTATATCATCACTATTAGATTATCAATACAGTTAAAAACGATGTCTTCATCTGTCAAATACTGGAAGCGTGGCTCATATGTATACCTTTCAAACCAATCTTCTAAATTTTTTTCCATCAAAATTTTCGAAACGTTATAATTCCTTTACTTGTTCAAGAATACTACTGTTTTCATATTCGTCTTGAATATCTGAAGAAGATTGTTCATCAAATGGTATGATCTTCCCCCACGATCGTGATAAAGTAGACGTTCTTACCTTTGACCACGCTGCTGATATTCCATATACTGCATCCAATAACAAATATTGCTTCCAAAAATTTGGTAGTGTTTTAATATCTTGAATCAAATTTAAACCTACCCTTCAAATAGGTTCCAGAGCTTTCGATTTTATATCTACGTACTTCACAATACTAAAAACTAAACCGGACAAGATTCTAATTCACATCAAGATCGATTTTACATGCATGAAAATGTGCGTGACAGTGCGAAAATGTGTGTGAAAATGTGCATGAAGCGTGAAAATGCTTCTCTTTAATTTTTATTGTGAGTTCGGAATGAGCACGTATAATCCGCAAAACGGATAACCCGCGCACGGATAATAGAGAGTATACTGTATCAATTCGAGTGTATTTATGTGAGTTAGAACACGGACAGACAGACGGCAGATAGATAGCAGGCAAACAAATCGAAGTCATAATAAACACTTTTCAACTATGTTGGAAAGTATTAAAAATTGAAAGTGTACGATGAGTTGAATTTAATAAAGACATATTATTAATGAAAAACGCCGAGTAATACTGAATTCATATGGACGATGTAATAATCTAACCAATCTATTTTGCATTTTTCGCAAATTTATTATCTTCTGACCTTAGTACAATATAAATTTTTACTTCGACGAATGCGGGTGGTGATGGTGAGGGGGGGGGGGGGGGGGGGATTATACATTCAAATGCAATTTGTTTAAAATTTGCATCTAAATTTGCTATTTTTTAGGATTTAAAAAATACTTTTTTAAAGCAGTTTAAAATACAGCTTAAAATTCTATCTTTATCACGTGCAGCCCGATTACGGAAGATTAACCCGTTTGCAATTAAAGCAATATAAGTTGTCGAGCATTTGTTATCCGTAAAATTCTATAACGAAATTAACACTTCATCAATATATGAATAAACAAAATAAAATAAAATAAATAAAATACAAATTTAACGGATATGATGTAGCACGTTCTTAAACACTTTAATAGTCAGAATCAAAAGGGCTGCTGGATATAGTCAAATCCTTGCAGATATCTTCACCTACTAACCAGTGAGATGCGGCTAATACGAAAGATCAGCTTTTAATAAATTTTAAATCTATATTTGAATAATTTGTGTTTTTCATATAAAAGTACTTTATAGTGTTGTTAGTGGAAACTAAAAAATATATAAATGTAAAAGATCTATCCAGCTTTTTAATTGAAAATGATTTTCCCCAAGTCCTATACGCCGGGCAATATGTTCTATAACCTGGATAGACACGTTTGATCTTCTTGTTTTCGATAAAAGCAAAATTGATAATTTTTTGGTCGTTGCTATGATCAGTTGACACCAGAGTTACGTTACTCACGGATATTAAATTTTTAACACTTTCCAAAATAGTTGAAAAGTGTTTATGACTTCTGTTTGTCTGTCTGCCATCTGTCTGTCCGTGCTCTAACTCGCGTAAATATACTCGGATTTGTATGTATTTGATATACGATATTTAGAATCATCATGGCATGTTCGGTATGGAAAATGAAGTGTGTAGCATTAATAGTTCATTTACAGGGGGCACTCACCCTTACATTATGGTCTATGGGGGGAAAAATAATTTGCCGTGTATTTTAATAGTGTTACACAATTTTAAACAATTAAATTTACATATCTTATTGAAATGCACTAGAAGAGGGTTACTAGAAAATAGTGTAATGTGTAGTACTTACAGTAAGCATACAGGGGAGCTCAAAGGTATTCCGTTATATTATGGTCTCTGAAGAAAAATCATTTGCGGTGTATTTTAATGATATTATTCTGCTACAAACATAATACAATTGATTTGAATTTCTGAGATACATCAAAACATGCTTTCTGTAGAATATGGGGTGTAAAGTATTTATCATTTATTTACAAGGTGACATAAAAGAGTTCGGTTATATAATGGTCTACGGAGGAAAACGGTTCGCAGCGCTTTTTAATTATGTTGCATTATTTGAAACATGACGAAAGTGATATACACTGCTGAGGTTTACAACAAGATAATTTTAGTAGAATGTTATATACATCTAATTTATCGTTTACTAGCTAAAATACCCGGCGTTGTCCGGAATTTTATGAATGATTGTTTTGAAAAATCAACGATTGCGTGTTAATTTACGTAATTTTCATTCTTTTTTTCATTTAATCCGGGCAATAGACTGTCCACTTACTTAGTAAATATAATCTGTGATCTGGATTAAAAGCGATATTAAAACCTTTGATAAAAAGTTGTTTCCGAGTATTTTGTTATTTAAATAATTTTTTCGTGATAAAAGAAAAACTGCAAGTACAAAAATTCTATGAATTTTATTTGAAAAAAAATCTGAAATCTTTATTTCAGTTCTTCACTAAGCTCTAGGGACTTAAACTTTTGTGGAATTTCTAATATACATGCATACACACACTTATATATAGGGATTAGATTTAAAAATGGCGAAAACAAATTCAGAGAGCCTCAGAATGTTAAAATGTGCCAATATTTCCATAATCTGATTTTTATCATGTTTCAATACGTTTTTTCAAACACATATGACGTTATATGTTTACCTGCTGACGTCCATTATATTTCCAAAATGGCGTAATATTATCTTTCTATTTAATTTGCGAAACTGTTTATTTCATTTTCATTTTTCACATGGAAGTATTGCAATAGAAAAGTAACTGTTGTGGTAAGAATTTTACTGTCAATTTTTAATCGTTGGAAACAGCTGTAACGAAAAAAGTTTAAATTTGATAGGAAATTGCTATTAAATTGGTGGGTTTTTATGAATTAAAAATTAACTATAAATTATTTCGATTCCGGATTACTTTAGTTGCATCGGCCATGTTTTAATACACATGTACGTAACATTTCATAATTCTGGCTTCCAAACTGTGGATTTGTATAGAATTAAAGACAGACAGACAAATTTTAATTTTTATATATTAGATTTACATGGATATATAAAAGTTTTTGGATACAAAACTGTATCCGAACGTCTATTAGGGGTCATTCCAGAAAGAGCGTTTTCAATTATGGTATGCGTTCCAAGTTTAACTAAATGTTTGCATACTAGCTGGTGTATATAAATTCTATAGACCGTATGCAGATCTATACAAAAGAGTTCGTAAGCAATACTGGGAATGGGCGCGAATTGCTTAAAGATGTTTTTCAATTTGAGTTTGTATTTTCAAGCTCAAGTTACATTTAGTGTAAATACTAAGAGATGTTTGCAGCATTTAAATATAATCATACACAGGGCTATGCAAAAAATTGGATGCATGGTCGTCTATCGATAGTAATTGTTTGAATTGCGATTTCAATAGTTTTAAGTGTGTCTTTGCCCGAATAAAATTGCAGCTAAATATGTGGCGTGTATAAAAATCTGTAGGTATATACAGAGCTGTACAAAAGAGTACAAGCACGTTTCCGTCTATTGGTAGAAATAGCTAACTGTGAATTTTAAACTGTGTTACGCGTTTTCTAACTAAACTAAATTTTATAATACATACAAACATATATATATTATGTACAAAGCAAAAACATTGGAGAACCTTTTCGACTATGTGCAGTAATTGTTCAAATCCTATTTTCAAATATGTTATGCGTTTTTTAATATGTTTACTTAGGTATCTTTTTTTACCCAATCAAACGACGAAGATTTGTTTAAGTATTCTGAAAGTATTTTCTTAAGTACTTCCCTACATAGTTCGTTACCTAGTGCTCGATTTAGTATAGGAGGGAAGCCGTTACTGCGGCCTTCGAGATAATCCTTTATCCTGCGGATGATAAATGGACATTAGTATTGGCAAAGATTTCGATTACGGAAGGTTAAATATAAAAAAAGTTGCTTTAAACACCAATTTTTTTTCCGAAGTCGAGACTTAATTCGATGTTTTTCTCACAATCGAATATAGCATATTTCATAAAAATCGTCTGAATTGTTTTCAACTGATACCTCCATTATGAGCAATGAATTTGTTTTAACAGTAGAAAACGAGTTTTCTCGAATTAGTGACCTAGTTAGATCGATTTCTTGTGCTAAAATTAGTACAGGAATCAAGTTTTGTGAAAATCATTAGAGCTGTTTTTGATATATTGAAACATTTTCAGTGCTGAGTTCGTTTTAATCAATCAAAACAAATTTTTTGGAATTCAAAATCAAGCTAGTTGTGTTTCTCGTGCTCGAATTAGTATAGAAAACACGTTTCGTGTAAATTGCATGAGCATTTTTCGATTTATAGCAAGCAAAAGTTTCAGCTATGCTCTTATTTTACAGTGTAAAAACGATATTTCTTGAATTCGGGTCCTAGATAGATCTTTTTCTCGTTCTGGATTCAGTATAGGATTCAAGTTTCGTGAAAATCGGTCAGTCGTTTACGATATCATTCGTAAAAAGGCTTCGGATACAATACTGTATCTGAAATATTGTCTATTAAGAATGATTGCTAAAAAGGCGTTTTGTGTTATGGTATGCGTTTAAAGTTTAATTAAATTTTAACACACTACGTTGTGTATATGTTACCAGCCAAATTCGATTTTAGGCCAAACTAGACTGGCCTAGGCTAAACTAGTTTATCCTAACGCCCATAGGATAAACTAGTTTTCCTATGCCAAACTAGTTTATCCTGACGTCCGTAGGATAAACTAGTTTTTCCTAGGCGAAACTAGTTTGACCTAACGCTCATAGGACAAACTAGTTTAGCCTGCTATTCATTGGTCTGAACTAGTTTATCCTAAGCCAACTCAATTTGGCGCGCTTATATTGATCCCAAAGACAGCTTCGCCGCCAACCTTACAGTTTATAATAAGCCAATCTAGTTTAGCCTAGGCCAATTCAATTTGACTTGCTTTAATTGATGCCAACCAGTGTTGAACACGCTCAAAGAAAAAAAAAAAAAAAAAAAAAAAAGAATTAACTCAAACTCAAATTCAATTTCTCAAAAATGTGTCAAGTTCATGCTCAAATTAAAAATTTTTCAAACGAATCCGCTCAACTGAAACATATCTATGGAAGTGAACGAAGTTCACTAAAAACTCGTTTTTTTATCTATATTTTTTAATATAATAGAAGTTTATCGTGCAAATTTACAAAATTTTGTGAGATAGTCTTTTGGTTATTCGATGTATGGGTCTTTACAGGTTCGCCCAATATTCCTTCCCGACAGTCGCAGTCGGCCCGATCTTGGCTTGGGAATTACTTTTTTCGAATGGTTTGGACCGAGATGGACCGGGACTTATTTTTTTTCCAGCTTAAGTCTGGACTGGACTGCATTCTTCTTGAGGTCTGCACAGGCAGAAATTTTCAGTCCAATTTCCAACTCAACTCATATGAAAATCATTTGGACCGGCAGGATCTCTGGTCTGTTCAGTAAAAATATCAGTAACATTTGGCCCGGCCCAACTGTTTTTTTTAATGGACGTATTTTTAAATCGCTATTATTCCACAATTAAAATTGATATATTTATTATTTTTTTTATTTTTTCAAGATGAATACATGCATTTTTAGGTAATAAAATTAAAATGTGGTAAAAGCTGAGAAAAATAACCTGCCTATGACGGAATGCCCTGTTTAACGAACAAAAAAAATGTTGATCTATGTAAAATGAGGATATCAGTACTTGTAAAAAGAATATACACTGTAAAAATATCCGACCAGTTTTCCTGTAGGAATCGGGAAAATAGTTGCCCTTATCGTACCGGAAAATTTTCCGACCCAGCTCGGAATAAAATACGTAAAAAAAGGGAAATAGCCAATAAAACGGTATTTTACGGATTTTATTCCGAGCAATCGGAAATTTTTCCGGTACGATATGGGCAACTATTTTTCCGATTCCTACATGAAAATTGGTCGTATTTTTTTTTTTTTTTTTTTTTTTTTTCTTTTACAGTGTACTGCATTTACAACAGACGATGAACTTTCTAATAAGGAAACTTGCCTATAACGGTTTTTATGTCTTTCCTTTGCAATTCCGTCTTAGAAGATTTTATTGCATAGAATTTTTAAATCTCGAAGCCATAGAATGTGAATTAACGATATAAATGATTCCATTGTAAACTATATTGATTTTTTATGAATCTCTATTTATATGTACATATCGGAATAATTGCTAATACTATTAATTTTTTTACACGGCTTGGTGACGTGAGAAACTGAAAAGTTTTATATAGAAAAAACTTAGACGGAATCACATAGGAGAGAATCCTTTTTAGTAGGTCCGTCGTCCCTAGCAAATGTATTATGTTTTTTTTTTTTTCAAACGAATTATGATATCCAATTTGCACCGATTAAAAAATATTTTCCGTTTAAAACAGGATTTCGTCATACACAGATCCTTCTAACAGGTTTTATAGTACTGTATCCCCATCCGTATAAATGTATATGTACTATTCTTTAAATTGAATTTTAATTGTGAAATAATGGTAGCTTAAAAATATCGGTATTTTAGGCCAAACTGGGACCGTGACTTCGGCGGATTTTTAAAAATTCAGGATTTCTGAAAGAATATCAAATTTATTTCTCATATTTTTAATGATGCATTTATTCATAATTAATTCAAAGTCAAGTGAATCCAAACAGAAAAAAAAATCAATGTTTTTTATAATATTTATTTTTTTCCTCAGATAAATATCACTTAGCTTTGAATTAATTATGAATAAATGCACCATTAAGAATATCAGAAGTACATATTTCATATTCTTTCAGAAATCTGGAATTTTCAAAAATCGGGCGAAGTCCCGATGCCGGATTTTCGACGATGCCGGATTTTCGAAGTTATACTGTATATTTTTAATCAATCCTCTAAATTCTTCCTCTCCTAAATTTTATGATAAACTACCATCTAATTCCTTGGTACTTCAGCACACAATTTGTCATATGTAACATATTTTGTAACTACCGGCGGCAATGAAACGGGAAAGATAGGGGGACAGTATCCCACTCCCCATCGAATAAAATATATTATACAGGAGTGACGGCAATATGTTGGCGGCGGAGTGGTAGTTGGAATGAATAAAAGCACATCAAATCTCTAAATTCTTCCTCTCCTAAATTTTATGATAAACTACCATCTAATTCCTTGGTACTTCAGCACACAATTTGTCATATGTAACATATTTTGTAAATACCGGCGGCAATGAAATGGGAAAGATAGGGGGACAGTATCCCACTCCCCATCGAATAAAATATATTATACAGGAGTGACGGCAATATGTTGGCGGCGGAGTGGTAGTTGGAATGAATAAAAGCACATCAAATTGCATTGGATTAGGATAAACTAAATCGGCCTAGGATAAACTAGAAAGTTTGCGCCGGTGTGGTCTTGGGATCAATAAAATCATGCCAAATTGAATTGGCCTAGGATAAACTAGATCGGCTTAGGATAAACTAGATTGGCCTAGGATAAACTAGTTCCGACCAATGAATAGCAGGCTAAACTAGTTTATCCCATGAACATTTGGCCAAACTAGTTTGGCCTAGGATAAACTAGTTTATCCTAGTTTATCCTATGGGCTAGATAAACAAGTTTATCCTATGGGCGTCAGGATAAACTAGTTTGTCCTATGGGAGTTAGGACAAACTAGTTTGGCCTAGGAACAAGTAATATGAAAATTTTGTTTTTAAAGTCAATTCCTACTTAGGTCATCAAAGAAAAATTTAGTATAATCCCTTAAGCTAATATTAGTTTTTGTTGCATTAAAATATCTCAATTTGTTGATTTTCTATAAGCAAGTAGGTTTACTATGGGAATTTGGCGAGATATTAGAGATATCGCCAAGTTGGCGTCACTTTTGGCGACTCATTTTGGTAGCCAAATTTGGCGATATATCGTCAAGTTGGCGACAAATTTGGCGGTATTTGGCGACAGAACAGGGTCCCCCTATGGTAATCCCCTTATAGATATGAAGATGCATTAAATGCTTCAATAACCAATGGCCGTCATTTTGTCTCTCGTGTAAAACTAAAATTAATTAATTAAAATTTAATTAATGAATTAATATTTGAAAAAACTGTATTAACATCAATTGTCATCCAGTACAAGTTTAACAAAATTTATTTCAACTGGATAGGATGAATAATAAGTATTTTATTAACGATTGAAAATTTGAACAAGATATAAAAATAAATAAATAAATATAGGGAGAGTGTGAACTAATAGTAGGAATTGAATGAAAAACTAGTTTATCCAAGCGCGTTAGCATAAACTAGTTTGACCTAGGCCAATCTAGTTTGGCCTAAAATCAGGTTTGACCGGTAACATATATAAATTCTATATACCATATACAGGGCTATACAAAGGAATTCGTAAGCATTACTGAGAGTGAGTGTGAATTGTTTAAAGTTTTTTTTTCAGCTATGCATTTTCAAACTGAGTTACATTTAGTACATTCAGAGATATTTGTAGCATATAAATAAAATCATATACAGAGCTATGCAAAAAACTGCATAAATGTTATAAAAACTCTATTCCTGGAAGTGTGATTTCAGTACTTTTAAACGTGTTTTGTCTCAATGGAATTTCAGCTTAACACCTGTATAAAAGTCTTTAGATAATATACAGGGATGTACAAAATAATTCAAGTACGTTTTCTGTCTATTGGTAGAAGTTTCTAAAAGGGAATTTTCGATTGCGTTATGCGTTTTTTAGCTACCATGTAGAAGATATACAAGTCTGTAGATCATAGACAGAGCTGCACAGAAGAAATTGAGTAGCTTTTCGGCTATGCGTAGTAATTGTTGAAATCTGGTTTTCAAATGTGTTAAAGCGTTTTTTAAAAATGTTTACTTAGGAACAATCTTTCACCTTATTAAATGGTGAAGTTTTGTTAAAGTATTCTGGAAGTGTTGGGAAGTATTTCATAATTTATGCTTTATGCATGATTTTTCTTTCTTGTTTCAACGTCGAATAGAAAATGTGTGTATTTTCAAATGCAATTTGTCCTAAAATTATATCTTAATTCACTAACTTATTATGATTTTCAAAATAATTCTATAGGATGAATTTTAATGCAGCTTCCGTTACAAAAAAAAAAAAAAAAAAAAAAAAAAAAAAGAAGCTACTTGAAAATGTCTGGGGGAAAGCAATTCAGGAAAATTTTTATATATATTCACGGATCATGGCCTCCAAACACCCAAAACACCCTCCATTTAAATGTTGATATATATATGGTTCATACTTATAGGATTCTTGTCATGCGATAGCACTGTATTTATAAACTGATTTGGATGTGGCTGAGCATTTTTGTAAGACTCACCAAGGGGTCATTCCATGCAAAATGAGCAAATCAGCTGTGGCACACATGTCACAGATTTTAATCAAAATCAGTCTATAAGTAGATCATATCTATTTATGAGTAAATGTAAAATAATAGATTTCTGGGTTGTTAATTTAAGTATTAAAATTTACATTAAAAGTGAATGTAAAATCGAGGTATTGTCTATGTGCTTAAAATTTCAATTTCGATTATTAGCCTTAGGAATGGAAAGAATATATTAAAAATTATTTATAATTAGGAATGAATGATAATTAACAGACTGGCGTAAGTTAGTAATTGTATTTTTATTTCGTATCGAGAAAAAAATTATTTTTGAAAATTTTTGAGGGAAAAAAGCAATATTTCTATTAATGCTTTACACACGAAGGACAGCCTTGACAAGCTGCAAATTGCTACACCTTATAGCTAAAAGTATATATTTGAAATATCGAAAGTTTCATTCTTGCCTTTTTTATTCCTTAATGAGAAAAAAAATAAATAGTGAAAAATGTTGAGGGTAAAATGCAATATTTCAATCACTTTTTTTTAAGTCAAGGAAAGCTTTATTAAACTTTTAAAATATTTGATATTACAAATAAATGTATATACTTTAAATACAGAAACTTTTATTCTTGCTTTCAGTTTATTTTTGCCTCAAGAGAATTTTAAATTAGAGTAGAAAGAACTGGCTAAGCTAAACGAAAAACTATATATCAATTCTAAATTCAAATGAAAAACTAGATGGCAGCACTAAATATGTTTTCCCATGAAATCGTGCAATATTTTAAGATAGGCGGGCGAATTCAAAGAGGTATAGCGAATGGAATCTAGAAAACATTACTATTGGAACCCATTTTTCTTATGTTAGGAATCAAAAGGCAATCTTGAATTTTTTTTAACGGATTATGGACTTATTAATCTTTATGTCTGTGCAATATTGTTACTATCGGGCCTGTCCTTTTTTTATTTTTGACTTATACAGAAGAGGAAAAATCATGATTTTGTAATTTTTTTTAAAGTTTCTAAGTTTTTTTGAAGATGAAGGAAATAAATGGCCACTTTAAAACTTGGGGAATTCGATCTACATATGACATACTACATCAGGCATTAATTTCACAGAGGTTTTTTAATTCCTTTGATTTTTATAACGATTCTAATTTTCTCAAAATTCACAAATTTTCAATTTTTGCAACCAATTTATAAATAATCATGGTGTTACTAGATTATTATTACTCAGTAAATAAGAAGATAATTTTTCAGGGTTTACAAAATTACAAAAAAAATTCCTTTCTGTTAAACAGCTTTCAAGATACAGAACTTCAAACTTGCAACTTTGGACTATTGCGCACATGCCATTCTATATCACAAGTTTTTTAAATGTCCAAAACTGCTAAAAAAAATTATTTTTTGTCAAGATATTTTGCAGAGCATTACTTGAATATGAATTGAACCTGTGCATCGAATTTTATTAAAATTGGTTAGTATGTGGCCACGACTTTTTTTTAATTTTTGCTCATTTTCGCGGAATGACCCCAAGGTCTTGACTAGGTTCGTTTTCCAGTTTTATCCACCCTCTAGTTTCAAAATTGCGGCCACTTAAAGATTTCAAATTCAAAAAGGTGTAAAAATAAATTCGAAATCCAAATGCCCCTTCCTGTCTTAAGTATTTGGCTATAAAAAAAGGATTCTGGAGCGTTTTCTGTTTTGCCTCTACCTTAAAAAATGTTTGAATGTCTATTTTTGCGTGGTTTTGCTTCATATAACACGCTAGTAGTAGAGATAGTTTTATTAAATGCATTAATAATTATTGTGATACTTATGACTGTTTATTTATTGTTTCATTTGTTGTTTATTTATTAATAAATTGTTTATTTACTTTTATTTATTTTTGTTATATAAGTTGTTTTGTTCTATAGTTATTAATTAAACTTTCGTTTAATTATTGTTATTTTCTTTTAAAATAATAAAAAATATTCCGTTTATCCCTTTATTTTATTTTCATATTGAAATAAAAATTAACGTGTTATGACAAATCGCTATGTATAATTTGTATTCGAAAACGAGGTTTTTGCCAAACTGGCGTAAAAAAATCGCGCTAAACTCGGTACGTATATGACAGCTGTGCCGATAAATTACTTTTGTTTGTATATAATATGACAGATAAATGAATTTTGCATCTTAAGTAATTTTTGGAAATATTGGGAAAAGTCCTTCGTGTATGAAACAGTGAATAGAATGCCAGAAAGTACATGTAAAAGTTTTCCATTTCTTGGCTTTTCCCGGTCTTATTAATGCACCTAATACAATATCGTCAAGACCCCAAATTTTATTTAATCACGAAAAAAGGACATTTTAAGTAGTGATGGGCGATAACGAGATTTTTTATCGATTTTCTCGATTGTATGGACATCTCGATATTTTTCGATTGTGTACAATTTTTCTCGATGACTCCAGTTTGCCAATTGCTTTTATACGTCATATATTTTTTCAAAAATCGTCTGTGGGTGAACTGGAATGAGTCGGCGTTAATAAGGACTAAGTGGCTTCGCCCGCTAACAGGCCCTTCCTTTAATCGGGGCCTCTAATTTATACGTAACCTTGTAATATGAAATCTCGAACTGGCTCCCCGCTATATAAGGTGCCGTAATACCTGGCGTGGTATGCACGCACTATAAAGTCTTGTAAAAAAAAAAATCTCGAGCCGAACGAAGCTCGGACCGGATCCCTTCCGGAGGGGTCTTGGGTAAATTTAGAAAAGTGCCCCCATGGGGGCAAAGTGGGGGGAGGGACATCGGATGTTTATAACATGTACAAGTGGTCACAGGAATTTCCAACGATATCGCACATGAAAGGTGTCGGTTAAATTTATATAAATGCCGATATGTCACATGAAAAATCTCAGCTAAATTTATAAAAATGCCCGCCATGGGGACAAAGTTGGGGGGAGGGCCGCGGGAGGTGCATAACATGAGTAAGTGGTCAGGCCTTTTTAACAATATGTCACATGAGGGGTCTTGGCTAAATTTAGAAAAGTGCCCCCGTGTGGGCAAATTTGGGGAGAGGCGGGCATCGGAAGTGCATAACATCAATAAGTAGTCATAGACATTTTCAACGATACGTCACATGAGGGGTCTTGGCGAAATTTAGAAAAGTATCCCCATAGGGGCAAAGTGTGTGGAGGGGGGACGGACACCGGAGGTGCATAATATCAATAAGTAGTCATGGACCTTTCCAACGATATGTCACATGAGGTGGTCTTGGCTAAATTTAGAAAAGTACCCCCGTGGGAGCAAAGTGAAGAGGAGCTGCATAACATGAATAAGTGGTCACAGGCCTGTCCAACAATATTTAACATGAGGGGTGTCAGCAAAATTTAGAAAAATGCCCCGGTGGCAAAGTGGGGAAAGGAGCACGGTAGGTGCTTAATATGAATAAGTAGTCACAGGATTTCCTAATGATATATCATATGAGGAGCGTCGGTAAAAGTTAGGAAAGTGCTCCCCCCAAAGGGCCAACTACCGCACTCGCCGGAATACAACCCCACTTTTTGAAATTTCATATATTATAAATAATATCTACCGGATGGTTCCGTAAAAAAATCCGATAAAAGGATGAAAATGCAAAAAAGCTTGAAAACTACCCCCCCTCTCTCCAAAAGTGAGGGTAAAATTGAGGAGGGGGAACGAAAGTCTCATAATATGAAAGAGTGAAAGAGTTATCAAAGAGCTTTCCGATGATATATCACATGACGTGTTAAAAAAAAGTCTGAAAATTGCTCCTCCGACCCCCCCCCCCCCCCCGTGGGTCCACTATTTCGCCCCGGAATTCACGCAATCCCCACTTTCAAAATTTTTAGGTTTAATAAATAATATTTACCGGAAGATTTCATACAAAAAATCCACATCTAAAGTAATATTTATTATAGAAATCGCTACGGTTTTAAAAAACTCTTCGCCCCCATCCCCACCCCCATAATATGAAAGAGTGGTCAAAGGGCTTTTCGATTATATGCCACAGGAAGGGTTCGGTAAAATTTTTAAAATTGCACCCCGCATGGGTCCACTCTCACGCCCCACCCCCAACTTCCTCTTTGAAATTTTTATATTTAATAAATAATTTTTATTGGATGGCTCCAGGTATGTGACATCTTGGTAGGGTTAAAATAAGAGAAACTTTGAAAATTAGGGCTTCATTTCACAGTTCATTGTCATGCCTCTTTCTAGTGATGGGCGATTTCGATTTTTTTAATCGATTTAATCGATACTATGGCCAACTCGATTTAATCGATACTATAAATTTTTTAATCGATGTCTCTAAAGGTCATATCATTTTCATTTTCCTTCAAAAATTTAAGGTCAAGTAGTTGGATGTCCAATCCCAAAACTTTCTTCTGCCTCATAAATGTTAAAACTTCAAAATTCGCTATCACAGTGTCAAATTTAAATAACCTATACCCATCATGAGGATCCAAAAGTATAGGTTCGTTGAAATATGTGTATTTAAAAAATATATATAAGAATCCCATTTTCCTAACAAATCATTGAATTTCGGCCAACACCCTCTTAGATGTCCGCAACGGAAAATCCCAGTTCAAAGGGCATAAAAGCGACACCTGTTGGGTAGTATACACCCAAGCCTAATAAGGATCTATTTATACGACAGTGTAATAGAATATGAAGTTTGATTAAATTCCGTGCATTAGTTTTGAGATATGGCTATCATGAATATCATGAAAAAAGCAGTATAGCAACGCAGCCTATTACATGATTAACACGAAAGACTCAGAAACAACTTACGTCAATGACTAACAGAATATTAAGTTTGATGAAATTCCGTTCATTACTTCTTGAGATGTTATCGCAAACATTCTGTAAACCCTTAAAAACAGTGCTGAATTCAGGGGCTGGTACGGGCGGACACCCCCCCCTCCCCGGAACATTGAAATGTCCCCTAGGGAGATTTGAGATTTTATGCTTAATGGACGAAAGTCCATCCCCCCCCCCCTCGTAACTCTAGAATGTTCCTCGCCAGAACCATAGAAATCCCCCCCCCTCGTAACTCTAGAATGTTCCTCGCCAGAACCATAGAAATCCCCCCCCCCCCCGGAGAAAAATGTCTGAATTCAGCACTGTTGATAAAAGCAGCATGGCAGCACAATTTGTTATATCATTTACACAAAAACTTAATCATGGATAACTTATGGCATTGTCTAACAGAATATTAAGTTTGATGAAATTTCGTTCATTAGTTCTTGAGATATTATCCCTAAAATTGTTTAAATCCTGAAAAACGTGTTGAATTCAGGGGGTGGCCCGGGGGGGGGGTGACATTCCTCCCACCGCAACAAAGCATAAAATCTCAAACTTTCTGGGGAGCATTTGAGTGTTTCGGGGGGAGGAGAATGTCACCCCCCCGGGCCACAACCTGAATTCAATACGTTTTTGTACATTAAATATCGATGAAATTTCGTTCATTAGTTCTTGAGATATTATCCTTAAAATTATTTAAATCCTGAAAAACGTGTTGAATTCAGGGGATGGCCCGGGAGTGTAACATTCCCCCCCCCCCCGCAACATTCAAATGACCCCCAGAAAGTTTGAGATTTTATGCTTTTTGTAAATTAAAATGTACAAAAGTCCAATCCCCTCCCCCTCTGAACTGTCCTTCCCGGAGAAAATGTCTGAATTCAACTCTGCTGATAAAATCAGCATAGCAACGCCCCCTGTTGGGCGATTTACACCGAAACCTAATAAGCAGCAATTTATGCCAACGTCTAACTGAATGTGGTTTTATGAAAATCCGTGTATTAGTTCTTGAGATAGAGCTATTGCGAAAATCGGGAAAAATGCAGCATAGCAGCGCCACCTGCCGGTAAATTTACATCAAAACCTAATCCCCAACAACTTATGTCAACGTCAAACTGAATCTGAAGTTTGGTGAATATTCGTGCATTAGTTCTTGAGATAGCAATCTTGCGGAAATCATGAAAAATGCAGCATAGCAGCGCCACCTGTTGAGCGATTTTCACCAAAAAGTAATCAGCACCAATTTATATGAAGGTCTAACTGAATCTAAAGTTTCAACAGATTCCATGCATTAGTTCTTGAAATAGACCGCTCACAATTTTTTTGTCAGAGACAAACAAATATACAGACTGACAGACAAAAAATTTATAAAAATAGTCAAATCGTATTCCAGACAAGAAGTTCTAAAACTATAAATCCTTAGAAACCGAAAGTCGAAAATTTTCACGAAAACAACACTTTATTTTTCTAAAGACAAAAGAAAGCAAGAAAAGATGAACGCATCGATTCTGCCCTTGGATCAGAAACGGTGAATCGATTCAGTTCAGATTCGATGCCGATGTCGATCTTCAGATGCGATCTTCAGAATCGTTATTTTTTTGATTTACTTCAATTCTTTAGATGCAATGTCGAATCGTTATATTTTGATTTACTTCAATTCTTTAGATGCAATGTCGAATCGTTATGTTTTGATTTACTGCAATTCAAATCGCATCGCGGTCGATCCACGATTCGGGTTGAATCAATTCTTCCAATTTTGCTGTTTTAGTGCCAGAATTGCTGTAAAATTTTGCATAAGAGCCTTTTTTTACTTTCTAGGTTAAATCAGTGTTGAATGCAGGTATTTTTCTCAGGGAGGGATTTATGCGACTCCGGTCGGGATTGGGGGGGGGGTATTTCAGAGTTCCGTAATGGGGGGGGGGGGGGGTGCACATTTGTCCATTAAAAAGCATAAAATCTCAAAACTTACGGGAGGGACATTTCAATGTCCCGGGAGGGATGTCCTCCCGGGCTAACCCTGAATTCAACACTAGGTTAAATCGTTATACTTTTGTTTAGAAGCCTAGTTATTCAGGTTACTAGTTTATTATATTGTATTTTTCAAGTTCGTCCCTTCTAATCTCTCCACCCCCCTCTCCCCTTTTCCTCGCTAATCTTAATTTACAGGGCCGTTCAAAATTTGCATGCAATTTTTAAAATGTCCAATTCTTGTTCTATTTTATTATAAAGCCACATTTTGAAACCTTGACCAAAGATACTTTTGAGGTCGCCCCTCCGACCGTTTGGGGCTTACCTGCTCCCTCGGGGTGGGGGGGGGGGGATATTTTTTGTTTCTTCCAAACCATATTGTATAACATATCGTTGGAAAGCTTTTAATGTGATCTTTTATTTTCTGACTTTAGCCTTCCTTCTTTTTGGTAAGGGTCAATCGTGCTCAACCTTTTGTATTGATATTTTTGACAGTAATTTCAAAGGAATATATATTTATTCTTTCGGATTTATTGTTTTAAAGGCAGAACTGCTGTCAAATTTCGCATAAGAGCCTTTTTCTTTCTAGGTTAAATTGTTATATTTTTAGTTTAGGAGACAAGTTATTTGGGTTACTAGTTTATTAAGCTGTACTTTTCCAGTTCGTCACCAATACATCCCCCCCCCCATCCCAATTTTCTTAATTATGGTCCAATTTCAATGGGACCTTTTTTGACATTCTTCCCGAGTCATTTGTTTACCAACTAAACACTGATATTATATCTGCAGCTCTTGGTGAGCACTATTTATGAATGGTAATAACAAATTTCGTCTCTTTTCCATTTTAAACTTATCATTCTTGGTTTAAAGCGACGTGATTCAAGGTTCTCGTTAGTTAAGCGGTATTTCACAAGTTTGTCAAAGTGTTTGTGTAAGTTGTATTATAAAAATTCCAGTCGTTTACAACCAAACTTACTGATTTATGATACTTTGAATTTTATGAAATTTCGGAGCTTTCCGAAACTAAAGGATCCCCTGTATGTTATTAATTTTTTTCAAGGGTGTAGGTATGAAAATACGTGCTAAAATGCTTTAAAACCTTTTTTTTCAAATAATATATTTAACAATTTAAACAAAGTGATTCCCGAGAATTTTGTATTGTTTTAAAAGGGGACCACATCTTAGAATGTAATGGGCGTAAAAATTCGAAACTTGGACAGGGCGATGCAAAAAAAGAAATTCTCCTTTCAGAAATTCGAAAAAATATTATCTTAATTACAAGCTGAGATATTAATTATTATTTCACTAATTGGTTTATTTCTATTAAATGCTTTTTTTAAAGGCAGTCACGTGATTTTTTATAGCAGCATTAACGTTTTTTACCGTTTAGCGTGCTGTTCTTTGACGGCGGGCTGAGATAATTACTACCTTTTCAATATCAAAAATTTTATAAGTGTTCATACCACTATTTTCGAATAGTAATTTCACAAATATCTTGAATTCTTGCTTAAGACCACCACCCCCTAGACTAATGTATCTTCGGATAGGTTGTATAAAGGAGTTTAGTTTAGATACACTTTTGTTTTGAATAGACTGCGCTCCCTGGTGGTGGAATATAGAACTAACAGACCGCGATTTCATTTAAAGTAGAAAATCTAACAAGGCGATCTGTTCGAAACTTTAAGATAGTTTATAACACATAAGAAAAAGTTTAAAAAAGAATGGTGCGAAAATTTCGGGAGGAGGGTGCGGGGGGAGGCCGCTAGAATTTTTTTTAAACCTTAGCGTTCCTTACCGTTTTAGGTGGGTTTTTTTGACGGAATCCTGAGATAAATGCTACTTATTAAATATAAAAAAAGTCAAAAGTTTAGTTACCACTATTTCCGAATAGTAATTTTGGCAAATAGCTTAAATTTTTGATCAAGATTGCCACACTCTTGAGTAATATATCTACTGATAGGTTGTTTAACGGAGTTTCGTTCACAGTTTTGTTAGGAATAGAGTGCGCACCCTGGTGGTGGAATCTGAAACTAACATAACGCGATTTTGTTAAAATTAGGAAATCTAACAATACGATCTGTTTGAAATTTTAAGATAGTTTATAACACATAATAAAAATTTTTTAAATGATGAATGTCAAAAATGGGGGGGGGGGGGTACACCTATACGGTGCTGTAGGCAGCGGGAACCCGGTCCACGGTTCGTTCGCTTCGAGATTTCATATTAGGGGGAACCCGCTAGTTACTAGCTATAATGTTAAAGATTTCCAAGCAATATACATGTGCGTCCACTATCCTTCTAAGACAGTAAAATTAATTGATTTTTATTTCTTCTGAGAAAACTAAATTTTCACGTCTTGCAGCGACGATTTTTTTTTTTTTTTTTTTTTTTAAATAAAAGAACTTTAATAAACTTTGCTAGTTATTACATTATTAAACTCAAATTGTAAGAATACTAAATCGGTTCTTATGGCAACGTGAATTATGTCCCTGAAAATTTAGATTTTAATTCAGGCTGGAAGAAAATCACAATGATTTAATTACAGGGACAGTCAAAAGTTTTCCGTTACATTACGGACAATGGAAAAAATTATTTCAAGTGCATTTTAAGGATGTTACAGACTTTCGAACAGAATGAAATTGATATGCACTTATGAAGTGCACTGTTATAGTACGAGCGCACCACATTTGCCACGTTTGACGCGCAATTTCCAACTTATATTTAACCGAGATCTTTCTTAAAAAATAAATTTAAATAAAATCTAAATTACAATATTAGTAAAATTACATCTTAAAACTAATAATTTAAAAGTTAAAAGCTTTATTATTTGACTCAAAGGTCTGGTCTTACGACTGGGCCCCTGACTTTGTCTACCCTCTAAATGTGAGGTGTGGGATGTGGTCGCTACGGCTCTGCTGAATCGCTAAGTTTTGAAATTAATATTTTTGAGCTTATCTGTGCGAATCTGTGACTATCGAAATATCGATTCAAGTATCGATTCTAGAATTTGGGAATCGATTCTTATTGTGATCGATTCAGTTTTATACGATGTCGATTTTAATCGATTCCTGAATTTTCCAGAATCGCCCATCACTACCTCTTTCTCTATCTCGTCCCTTGGTACTTCAGATTGATTTCTCGTTCTGGGCCAACATATGAAATGTTGAAAAGCACGAGAGAAATCTTCGAGAAGCTTCTCATAGCGAAATGTTGAAAAGCGCGAGAGAAATCCTCGAGAAGCTTCTCATAGCGAAATGTTGAAAAGCGCGAGAGAAATCCTCGAGAAGTTTCTCATCAGGAAATTTCGAAAAGCGCGAGAGAAACCATCGAGAAGTTTCCCATCGGGAAAGGTTGAAAAGCGCGAGAGAAACCAACCATCCAGCAGCTTCTCATCGGGAAGCGTCGATATGCCAGAAAAATCATCGAGATGAGATTTGCCGAAATGCGAGATAGAAATGAAGCTTTCAGAGTCAAACTTACCGCATTTCTGGTTTAAGTCATAATTTCTCAAAGAAGTCCATCTGCTTATCCAATCTCTTTTTAGCTCACAGTCTATCTAAGCCTGAGAGCTAATGTACCCGCCGGTTCTGTATGTATGTATGTACGTACGTACGTACGTCTGTATGTACGTAACGCGATAACTCTTGATAGAAATGTCCAATTTGCTTCAAATTTTTTTCTATGTTCATTCTGATAAGGCGTTCCCCTGATTAGTTTTGGGGGTTCATTGGTTAAGGATAAAGGGGGAAAAGTGGGGCTGGTCCCCCCCTAATTTAGATAAATGGGTTTTTCATGCAGAATTATTCGATTTGCTCCAAATTTGGTATACCGGTTTATTATGTTAAGGAGGTTCCCTGATTAAATTTGGAGGTTCATTAGTAAGTATAAAGGGGGGAAAGGGGGGTAGACCCCCTCCTTAATTTAGATAAATGGGTTTTTCATGCAGAATTATTCGATTTGCTCCGAATTTGGTATACCGGTTTATTATGTTAAGAATCTGCCTTGATTAGATTTGGAGTTTTATGAGTTAGGTATAAAGGGGAGGGGCTAGTCTCCCCCTTAATTTAGATAAAAGCGTTTTTCATGCAGAATTATTCGATTTGCTTCAAATTTAATATGCCACTTTGTACCGCTATATTTATGGCGCCTCCTTCATTAGATTTGGAGGTTCATTGGTTATAGTCCAGGCAAATTAAAGTAAATACACCTTCAACCCGAGCAAAATTGCAATAGAAGCTCTGTTAACTGATTTTTAATCCGTAACCATTACTGAGAAATATAACCAAAATCAGACAAAATCCGATCACGGGAACACCCTTAAAAACGAATTTCAAAACGGACTGAATCATATGCCGTTTTGCGTTGTTGTGCTGTTGTATAGCTTTTAGTTGAGACGGAAGACGACAGAGGGCAGCACTAAACAATTTGGACTGCAAATATTCATTTTTTATCGAACAACTGACAACCAATAATGCTTTTGGAACAAGATAAAGTGAAGTATCTATAACTCATTCTAAACTGTATTACTACTAGACCGATCTCCTAACAGTCATCCGGTATGCGGTGACTTTTTCAAGCTCCGGCGATGGGGAGATATATCTCCGGCCTCAGGCAAGCTCTATACTATATTTTCTTTCTACATATTAAGTCTTCCTGAACATTTTAAGCCCTACCGCATCAAAATCGGTCCAGTGGTTCGCGAGATATAGTTCTTTTAAATTTCTCTACTTTCTGTTAATCCCGTTCCTCTATCTCATGTATCCGCAATTGCAACTGGCTCCGAATCGATTCCAGTGCTTATAAATGCTAGTTGTGCATAACTTTCCCAGGCATCGGAACATTTTTAATAATATGCTTTAGGGAATTTTTCAGGGCAAATATCAGTATTTTTCAATAGAAGAATAAATCTAGCTTAAACGCGCGAAATTTCGCCTTATTTAAGAAGTAATTTTCTATAAGAAAATACTGGTACCGAAAAATTTCAGGACACGCACGACCCCTGCATTTATGGACATTTCATCACCAATTTACTTTGTTAAGGAGACTTTAAGCAAACATATCGATATTTTTTATACATGCTGTGCTGTGATTGTGATCTGACCAGAGTAGTTTGTCATGTCAGTGTTTTTCAAGATTATATTTATGGTGTTAAATGATTATTTAACAGCGGATTACTACATTATTTGTGTAATTTGAAGCTTATACAACAATAGTGAGTGAGTTTTAGATTCTTTTTATAAATTTTACTATTTTAATGAGCCTCTGAAAAGTACATGCTTTACCATTGGCGGCCATTTAATAATGCATCTCTGTGGAGATTATTGTAATGTTAACCATTTTTAATTAATCTCTAACCTCTAACGTACATAATAAATGCTATAAACAGCTCCATACTGTGCTTTTTATTAGCGTAAGTGTATATACTTTGCTCTGTTGCCAGTTTCAATTCAAAATATCAATTTTAAGTGTACTAAATGATGTTTTGAAAATAGTTAAAAATTATGTTCTATGCTAACTTTTAGCTTCAAACTCCCATAGGAATAACATTGGGAGTGTGTAACTTTTATAAAATTATCAAAAATACCTATAAGAGACAGCAGACAGAAGAGGAGCAGCAATGACATTTAAAAAGTGGCCGATGTACTGGAACACATATCGCCATTTCATTCTGATTCTACTCTACGCAAAATTGTTACAGGCGTAACAGCTAAAAAAGAAGTTAATGTTGATGAGTTGCACTTATTTGGTATGATCATCATCTCCAAAATGATAGGGAAGGATATATTTAGGTATTCGGCTAAAAGGTCAAAGAAAGTGAAAACTCTAGGATCTGCTGCCGCCATTTGTAGTTATAAAGATGACTTAGATATACAAATAGATCCAGCGCTCCTCTTCCAAAGAATGATGATTACTGGCACTTGTGGTGAAATGAATCTCGGAGATGTCATGCGTTATGAACCGTGTGCGTACCCTGCAGCATTATTTGAATCACCAAGTATGATGAGGAATTCAGACAAATCTCAGTTAGCTCAAGCACTAGTCAAACACATTAAAAATTTACACAATGAAAAATATGACAACGTGGAAAGTACAGAAAGGTACATATTGGATGGAGGATCTTTCTTGCGTCGCATTTCCTGGTGTAAAAAATGATACATATGAAAACATTGCTATGTCTTACGCTGATTTTATTGTTAAACAATATGGAAGACCTATCATGGTTTTTGATAATTACATTGGGTATCCAACAATCAATGCTGTGGCTGATGACGCTACAAAAAAAAAAAAAAAAAAAAAAAAAACAGTAGATATATTAATTTCAGCCCATACGTGAAATTTATTGGAAAAAAGGAAGAGTTTCTAAACAATGAAAAAACAAGCAAGCAATGGCTTCCCTCATAGGCGAATTGCTTAAGAAACAAGGCTGTACTGTTCCCAACACAGATGGGGATGCCAATATAGACATTGTTCGTGTTCCATTCTCATCTTCAGAACATGCACATGCACATACCACTGTAATAGGTGAAGATACCGACTTACTGATTCTCCTTCTTTAACAGGCAAAGGATAATGGCTTCAAGCTATACTATCGCGGTGACATAAGACGAGGATCATGTTCCAAACCAGTCTATCATATCCTCAACATGGAATCTCTGTTAGGTCGTGAAAATTGCAACTTCCTTCTGTTTCTGCATGCTTTCACGGGCTGCGATACAACATTCAGAATTTTTTTCATTGGGAAATCCTCATCATTTCTCAAACAGATGAACAAGACAGAGCTCCGTTCTATTGCAAAAATATTTTGTTCAAATTCAAGCCTACATTCAGATATGGCTGAGGCTGGAAGAAAAGCAATGCTTCTGTTTTATGACTGCAAGGCACTGGATTCTATAGACAAACTACGTCACCAAATGTTGGTAAGGAAAGTAACTACAGTAAAATCATTTATTACACCTGAACGTTTGCCTCCGACCGATTCTTCTACAAAATATCATAGCTATCACACTTACTTACATATAAATATCGGAAGAAAGAACCAAGCCAGCAGAATGGGGCTGGTATGTAAAAAAACACTCGTGCTACCCAATACTCTGCGAGTGACTACCAGCTACAGATTATTTACTTAATATGATTCCATGTTCTTGAAAGACAAACTGTGCTACTTTACGATGCTGATGCAAGCGTAATTGATTGCTCTGTTCTACAGCTTCTGGGGTGTGCCAAGTCAATGGATGTAACAAGAACTACCTAACTTCTAACTATAAATATAAAGAAAACTATTGATACGTTTTTTTCTTCACTGGAACATTTCTGTAAAAATGAACTTAAGCAGTAATTTGCCAGAAATAGTAGACTTTTGTGTACTGTTTATCGTTTTTGACTATACTTCAAAGTTAAATTGTGAAAATAAAGCGATATATTTCCGTGAGCGATATATTCTCTGCCTTAGTTCCAGAAAATCCCCTCCGCCATTTTGAAATCCGTATATAGGGGTGTTCCCGTGCTCAGATTTTGTCTGATTTTTAGTATGCTATTAAGCAGTAGTTCCTGATTAAAAAATTCTGTAAAAAGCTTCTATTGCAATTTTGCCCATGTTCAATCACAAAATGCCTGGACTATTACGTATAAAAGGGGGAAAGGTGGGCAATTCCCACCCCCTTAATTTAGATAAATTGATTTTGAAGCAGAATTATCCAGTTTACTTTGATTTTTTTTTCTATGTTCGTTCTGATAAGGAGCTTCCCTGATTAGATTTCGAAGTTCATTAGTTAAGCTTAAAGGGAGTTACATCCCCCCCCCCTTAATTTAGCGATAGGTTTTTTTTTCATGCAGAATTATCTGATTTACTTCAAATTTGGTATACTGGTTTATTATGTTGAGGAGCTTCCCTGATTAGATTTGGAGATTCATTGGTTAAGTATAAAGGGGGGAAACGGTGGTTAAGTATAAAGGGGGGAAGCGGGGGATATTTCCCCTTCATTTATTTTTTGAGGGGCATTACTCTTTGAAATAAGATTATAATATACAATTAGTGTGAATAACCTGTGAGCTCAATGCCACCAGTTTAATTGGCACTTATCTTTTTATTGTTATTAACCGATGTGGGTTATGAGGCATAGTGTTTTATGTATTCAGTTCTGTATAGTCCCAGTTTCAAGCTTTACTGTTGAATTTAGTGTCATTTTGCCCGAATTTTAAATGTTTCTCTTATTTTAGCTCTGCCAAGCTGCCCCATACCTGGAGCCCTCAGATAAATATTATTTATTAAATGTAAAAAATTCAAAGAGGAAGGTGGGTGAATTCCGGGGGGCGCGAGGGGGGTGGGGCTAATTTTCAAACTTTTACCAAACTTCTCCTGTGACATATCGGAAAGTACTTTGACCACTCTTTCATATTATGAACCTTTCTCCTCCCGGAGTTAATTTCGGGAGGGGAGAGGGAGCGGTGAGGGGGTGATTTTTTTTTTTTAATTGTAGAGATTTCTACAATAAATATCATTAAATGAGGTTTTTTGATGGAGCCCACCGATAAATATTATTTATCTACCTTATATATATAAAATCCTAATGAAACGAATTTATGAAACGGATATATGAATCGACTGATTAAACAACTGATTATGTTTCACGGCGATTTCTCCAAAAATATGGAATACTTTGCGATGAAATTAACACCAACAATCCGTATTGATCCACAGATCTCAAAACTGGTATTAGAATTTTTAAATTCAAATTAGTTTTCGAAATATTAATTTTTTTCTAATTTTATATACTTTTTTCTTATGATGGCAACTCAAATTTTAATCATAACAGATATTTTTTTTTCATATTTTAGAAAAGGTTATTTTAAACTAATCTGGCGACCAGTTTGGCCTCCCTTAAATGTATGCTAAGAAATGTATCATGTAACTTTTATTCATAAATTCAATTTGTATGTCATTATCATTTTATTTAATACAAAACTTTCATTTAAAACTAAAACATTTGAAATAAATGGCTTTCACGTCTTTCTTTTTTAAAGCGAAACGAAAAGAACAATATTAGGCACAGATGTTATATACGCAACGCTGTACCTAATTGGTGCCAAAATGGCGTTATTTTGCCTGACATGGCAACCCGGCTATTGTTGCTTAATTATTAATAAATGTTTGTTTGAATTTATTTTCTTTTTATTTATAAAAAATGCTATAGATTGTTTTGTTCTATGGTTATTAATTAAACTTTTATTTATTTTTTGTTATTTCATTTAAAAAATAACAGAAAATAATTTTAAAAAATACATGTAACTGGTATTCGAAAACGAGGCTTTCGCCAAATTGTCGCCAAAAAAAAAAAAAAAAAATCCGCACCAATCCCGGCGTATATGACAATAACAAGAAATCATGACATTCAATTTGAACTTCAAAGCAATGTTTTAATGGTACTACTTCTCCCGTCGACCAATTTCGCACAACTATATAAATCGCCAACTCACTCGCCAAATTATACAAATTGGCATTATTTTTTCTTTTAAATATCGAAAGAACAAATAAATTAGTATAACATTAATAAAAATACATGTAAAACGTCGAAATAAAAATCACTTGATGTCGTAAACACGTGCAACTTCCTTAACCACTTCACCGGCTGCCCCGAGATAAGTCGGGGATAAAAGCACTGTTTCCCCATACCTATCGCCGGTGAAGTGGTTTTAAACTCAAGTGAATATGACATTTACGATCAACCATTATTGGCATTTAACCTTATAGTTTGGCGATAGATTTTAGATATAACAGGCAACAGATTGTGAATCAAACACGAAAACAACCATTCAATGTCTTAACAGCAACTGATTCTGACTTAATTTTTTGCAATCAAAGGGAATTGAATTGAAACCCGTTTACAGGGAGATCGCTGCAGGTTTTTTCAGTATATTTCAATCTCCTCTAATCTTTTTAAAAGTGATCAGATTAGCGTGCTTTCAGATTCTGCAGTGTCTGAACGGGGGTTGGCGAGCGTAGCTTGCAGGGGGCAGAGCCCCCTAGTTAAATATAAAATTTTAAAAGTGGGGCTGCGTGATTTCTGTGTATTTTCTGGGAAGAAAGAGTGAACCGGCGTGGGAGGGGTAGATTTCAAACTTTTTTTGGGCCCGCCATGTGATATATCATAAAGTTTTCGGACCACTCTGTCATATTATGAACCTTTCTTCTTCCCTCCCTAGTTTGGCGCCCCGAGAGAGGCACTTTTCGGACTTTTTTGAAATCGTAGCGTTTTTAAAATTTTTAGATCGGATTTTTTTACGGAGCCCTCCGATAAATAATTTATAATATATGAAAATTTCAAAGACAGGGATGGGCAGGGTGTAGCTCTGGGGGCACACTAATTGGAATCCTGGGAGTTGAGACTCTTTTCTATCTTTTACCGACACCCCTCATGTGATATATCATTGGAAAGCTCTGTTACTACTATTTAATTTTATATATCACCCGCGCCCCTCCCACTACTTTGCCCCCGCGGTGGGGGGGGGGCACTTTTCTAAATTTAGCCGACACCCCTCATGGTATATAGCGTTAGAAAATCCTGTGACCACTTATTCATATTATGGACTTTCCTTGCTCCTCCCCCCTACTTTGCTCCCCGCGGGTGTTCGTTTAATGTATTCCAGTCTAAGGCTTTCTAAAAATGGGGAAATTAAAGATCTGATATCAAATGACGTAGAAAAATCAATAAAAAATATTGATCTCTTTTACCATCCTTTTAGTTCATCTTTTTACCACTTGGGGGTGCTTTTGATTATTATTTCTGACCATTTTGGTGCTAATTGCCGAAAAATTCTAATTTTTAATACTTAAACTCCCCTTACTTTTTTTCAACTTTTTTCAACCAGGGGACTCCCTCGTATGACTTTTCCAGTCTTGTGGGCTCCATTATAGCCTACCTTTGGTCTGTTGTATTTTATATTCCATCTTGTTTCAGTTACCATATCTACCCTATATATATAAAATCCTAATGAAACGAATTTATGAAACGGAAGTATGAATCGACTGATTAAACAACTGATTATGTTTCAAGCGATTTCTCCTAAAATATGGAATACTTTGCGATGAAATTAACACCAAAAATCAGCACTGATCCGCAGATTTCAAAACTGGTATTAGAATATTTAAATTCGAATTAGTTTTCGAAATATTAATTTTTTTTCTAATTATATATATATTTTTCTAATGATGGCAACTCAAATTTTAATCAAACAGATATTTTTTTTTTCATATTTCAGAAAAGGTTGACATGGTAACCCGGCTATTGTTGTTTATTTGATAATAAATGTTTATTTACTTTCATTTCTTTTTATAAATTATGTAAATTATTTTGTAAATAATAGAAAATAATTAAAAAATACGGTACTACTTAGTTATTCCGTCGACTAATTTCGCCAAATTATATAAATCGCCAAAACACTCGCCAAATTATACAAATTGACCTAATTTTTATTTTAAATAACGAAAGAACAAATAAATTAGTATAACATTAATAAATATACAAATAAAAAGTCGAAATAAAAATCACTTGATGACGTAAACACGTGTAACTTGCTTAAAGTCAAGTGAATGTGACATTTACGATCAACCATTATTGGCATTTAATCTCATAGTTTGGCGATAGATTTTTGGTCGACGGGATAACTCAGTAATACCAAAAATGCATGTGTAACTGGTATTTGAAAACGAGGTTTTCGCCAAAACACTCGCCATATTATACAAATTGACATAACTTTTATTATATACTATAACGAAAGAACAAATAAATTAGAATAACATTAATAAATATACAAATAAAAAGTCGAAATAAAAATAACTTGATGACGTAGACATGTGTAACTTGCTTAAAGTCAGGTGAATGTGACATTTACGATCAACCATTATTGGCATTTAATCTTATAGTTTGGCGATAGATTTTTGGTCGACGGGATAACTAAGTAATACCAAAAATGCATATGTAACTGGTATTTGAAAACGAGGTTTTCGCCAAATTTTCGTAAAAAAAAAGGAAAAAATCACGTCAAACCTGTTGTGCGTATATGACATCTGGATCATCATATATATGACATCATCATATTACCACTGGAAAAAAAATGCTAACTAGCGAGTTGAAAAAAAACTATTGGCGAGATTTGCATCCGGCTAGCGTAACAGTACCAAGAATTCTTTGCAATCATGGAAAATTTTATGTACTTTCATTCGAAAAAAAAATTTGATTTTTTAATCAAAATGGAAAACTTACGGTCTCACATTGGCGCGATTTTTTTCTGACGCCAATGTCATATACGGAACGGGCACTTAACTGGCGCCAAGGTATCGTTATTTTGCTTGATATGGTAAGCCGGATGTTGTTGTTTATGCTGTTGATGCGTTCTCCAAATTGACGTCGTTAAAAAATCGCGCCTATATGGAACGTATATAACATCTTGCCAAACTTTCATATGAACGGCGAAGGGATCAGACAGTATTTGTTTATGGCAGTTGATGACTTGAACTATTATAATGTAGATGAAATGATGGCGATAGAATAATTTTTGGCGACTTATCACCTGTGCCTGGCTAGCACTAAAGTACCAAAATGGCACCTCTTTAATAAAAAGCGAGGCACCTCTTTAATAAAAGCGTATAAAAAGCGAAGTGGTCCGCCTGGAACTGTTGATGATAGTCACATGACTTAGGCTATTGTAATACAGATTGTTTTAAAATACCGGGAGACTAAGACTCTGTATAATTAATTTATTTTGTTTTAGCTTCTTTTCAAATGTTTAACTGATCCTCTTTAATAAAAAAACGAAAACAACCATTGGATGTCTTAACATTAACTGATTCGCCCTTAAATTTTTGCAATCAAAGGGAATTGAATGGAAACCCGTTTACAAGGTGATCTGAACAGCTTTTTTCAGTATAATTCAATCTTCTCTAATATTTTTAAAACCAATCAGATTAGCGTGTTTTTAGATTCTACTGTGTCTGAACGGGGGTTGGCGAGCGTAGCTTGCAGGGGCTAGAGCCCCCTAGTATTTAATAAAATCTTCCTTATATATGTATAAAAACAATGATTTCAATAATCGATTGTAGAACATCGCGATTGTAGATTCTCGAAAGTAATCGATGACTGTATCGATTGTGTTTTTTACGATGACGATTTTTTCCGATTGGTTAATTTTCGAGAATCGCCCATCACTAGTCTTAAGTACTGTCTTATTTTTTATCTGTTTCTTTTCACATCTTTTATAATCTAAAGATGGAAAAGTTATTTTCTCAATAGCCATCAGCACATTGTTTATACAGGTGGCCCACTAAAGTCCGTTCCCATCCTCTTAACTGCAGAATGACTGCAGCTATGGAGGAAAGAGATAGATGGAGATGCAATGTGCCGTAAAAACGGTTTGCAATATGATGCGCGTTTTGCTCAAATTTAAATGCTCTCACCCGGCCCAAACCAAACAAGCACCTGGAACAGAGACCGAATTCTTTGACATCACCCTTGCATTTTTTTCTCTAAATGAAAATGATTTGCTTATTTTTAAGCATTCTAAAGCAGCATTCCATTGTATTATGAATTAAGAACTGTATTACTAAAAGGTTTCTTCTTTTTTTTCGTGAAAGAACGTGCTTGTGTTTGGGCCGACTGTAGTGGATTTTAGGGTAACATTTTTGGCGTCAACCCCACCCACCTTACTGCATCTTCATCTATCTCTTTCCTCCATGGGCAGCAGCTATAATTGCCGAAACGTCAGAGAAGGCTTACTGTGAAGACACGTAAAGTTTTTGGTTTTCGTCTGTTAGTCAGTCAGTTAGACTGTCTGTTCCGCGATAACTGCCGCAAAAAAATCCGATTAGCTTGAAATTAAGTGGACATGTTGGTGAGGTACCCAGATTAAGCTGTATAGTTTTTTGATATATTTGGAATAATATAGAATAGATATAGAATGTTTTATTTTGTGCCATTATAATTTTCTAGGGAAATTCAGACTATTTTCGAATTTTCATTTGTTGAAAGAAATGGCTCATAGGAATAATGGATTTAAATGATAAATTATGGATGCTGAAATTTTTAAATAAGAGTCTAAAATTATTTCTATTAGTTTGTAATTTTGTCAAGACATTTGCCAGAGTTTTTTAATTAGGTGTATAATATGTGATGGAATTTTATACATGTGTTCGAATAATAAAAAACCTTTTAATTTATAAATTTACTTATTTTAAATGTACATATTTCATATTTTTCATTTATCCGTTGCGTAGCAACTGCATCTCATCTAAAAATATCATAAATGTGAAAGTATGTAGGGTTTTTGAAATCAAATCAACGTCAAAAGAAATGAATTAATGAATGCTTTTGTATAGATGTTTGCATATAGATGGATTTTAACCCAGGAAAGAAAATAGATAACGCAGTGCTGAATCGATATGAACGCCATTGTGCTATTATATTTTCTAATGTGCAGACAAAATTTCAGCTGTTAAGGGCTATCTCTTTTAGTTTATCACTCATAGTAGGATTTGATAAAGAATCATAGTACAATATAAAATATTTCATTTTGTATCAGAGCATTCTCGTTAAAATTAGCTTATATGGTGAGAGTTCCGATCACAGAATTTTCCTCATCTCTTTGTTTAAATTATTTAAAGAAAATGTCTCAGTGCCAACTTGAAGCTATAAACTAGTTTCTTGATTGTGTATTGACAGTGCCCATGTTATATATTATAGCCTCCATGCTGAACTCTAAAAGTTTAGTACTTTTCCTCTATTTCAATACCATTGTCGCCAAGCATAATAGTTGACACCAAACGAAGCAACTGGAAAAAAATAATATTGTTGGCGCGAAAATTATCATTTAAAAAATATAACATTTCAAAATTACAGAGTTTCAAGAACCATTTTATTAAATGAATGCAAATATATACTGAAAATAAAAGCTGAAATAAATACTATGTAATAAAATATTTTATTTTAAATAGCAATTTAAACTACACACATGAATTTATGGTTCTTAGCAATGCTGTAAATATTTCCATTTTTGAATCAGCAGAAAATGAATTTATAACTTAATTTTACTTAATAACAAAAAAATATTTTTGATTCGAAAAATAGTAAATGGAAAAAATGCATGGTTACGACTAAATAATAATTAAAGCCAAAAAGGATTCGCGTTCAATAAATAGCAAGTTATAATGTTTGGTACGGTTTGCAATAAAAATTTGGTACTTTTTCAGTTGGTGTTTTTAAAAAAACGTTTGGCGCAATTCGGGCATCAGAAAGTGAGATTTGTTGCCAAATGATATAAACAGTTATGAAAACAAACTTGATGATTTATTTTGTTTGTTTGTATATGTATTTTAAATGTATGTATATTATTAATGTTTTTGTATACATAGTAAACAGGTTTCTTTATAAAATTAGATAATTGGTGTTATTATTCTAAATAAATTAAAAAAAAAATGAAAAAAAATTTTCCGTATATGGAATGAAACAGTGAATAGGTTGCCAGAAAATATATTGCCAAATTTCCTTCTCGACCAAGGATATTTTCCCTATTTCGCTAAGGTCCCGATATTGGAAAAGTACCAAACAATCTTTGGACATTCAGGTTTGAAATAAATGGTGCAATAGCAAACGTTTTTGAATAGTGTTGGTGTAACGTAAAAGTTGCAAAATGTCTCCAAAAAATTGTTCCAAATTACGCCAATTCTCTTTAAAACTCGATTATGGAATAGGCCCGCTTTAAAAACAAAGAATCAAATTAACTTCTTTTTTTAAAGTTAAATATGCATCAAACAACGACCGGTAACATATGCCAATTGTCTGTAGATTGGATTATGTAATTTATTGGTACCAAATACTTCCATTGTCTGTAGACACGTGCACGTAATTATCTCCTTGATTTTAATGCATACTTTACAAATTAAACCTACTTTCCATTTTCCAGATTTTTTTTTATCAATGGTTACAGTTAGATGTATATATGTTTGTCACTGTCGGGGAGTTTTAGTTTGATCTGCGAAATATTATTATAATATTCAATATTAGCAATATTTCGGATATTATTAATAGTCATAGAAGCGGTCTTTTTTTGGTCACCAATAACATTTTTTAATTATTTCCGTGATAGGTTACTTCAGAAATCTCAAAGAAAAGCGATACTTTTATGTTAGCCGGCTGCATGTGATAAACAACCAAATATTGTTCCGATCGCCATTCATTTAAAATATAAACCTTTCACTCTTTTAATTTAAAAAACATAGATGTAAAATACACATATTACATACCTTTAAAATTGTCGCTTTTCACCCATTTTATAAAAAAAAAATCAAAAGAATAAAAATAACAAATAATACTATAAACAAAAATGTTCTATTTAATCATCAATGTATTGTTTCTAATTTACACATGTAAAAAATAAAATATGCTGCTGCCGAGAAAAAAAATGCTATTGGTGAGATTTGCGCCCGGCTAACTTAAAAAATCGAAAAAAAAAACCCCTCCTCGCGTTGCTGGTTTGACGAAATTTGTAAGCGAAATCAAAACCGAAACATTTTGTAAGAAAATTGTGGTAGTCGAAAAAGAGATCATTCCGACGCCTATATTAGTGAACAATCAAGTTTGATGTCAAATATCAGTCAGGAATTGTTTGATTGAACCCATTTACGTATATTTCTCCTCAAATCGACGATGGTTAGTGAAATAGCAAAGCAGTCATTCGAGATCTGTCATAAACGGGTTCACCCATTACAGAATTTTCTGTACTTTTCCAGTATAGGTGCCTTGGCGGTTTTCTTTTTAAGCATGGCACAACTCGGGCTTTAGAAAGTGAGATTTGTGGACAAATGATATGAACAGCTATGAAAACAAATATGATGAACTTTTATCCCTTTTTACATATGTATTCATATAATAAACTTTTTAATTAAATATATTATTATTGTTGTTATTTATGTACAATTTATTTCTATATTTATATAAAAAGATAAATGGCTTCTTTATAGTAAATAAATTCTATAATTATTGAACAAAAAATACCCATTGAAGTTTTACTTCTTTCGCCAAGCTGTGGCTGAGAGGTTCTGCTCTCAAAGCTGGTAGACAGGATGTGCTAGGTTCGTACCCAATCGCGCCCGTCGGCCTAACCGTTCGGAGTTTTCGTGGTTTTCTTCGAACTTTGGAAAACCTTGCGTAAATACGGGTTCGGTTCCCTTAGAAAGACCCCCACGGAGGGCAATCCCCTAGGGCCTATATCCGTCGTGCAGTTGATTGGCCGTCATAAATAACACCAATACTAACACCTTTCGCCAAGCCCATTTTCTCCATCTCGCCAAGGGCCCTATATTGGAAAATTACCAAACTTTCCCCCATTGATATATAAGTAAGCAATGTAGAACAATATTTCTCCGGAATTTTGCGTTTCCACGACGTAAACAGTCGCTTTGTTGTTATCGCATTTTTTTTCTCTCCAGTTTTCTCATTTAAAAAATAAAATATTTTATTGTCGATGTTAATTTTTTTTTCTGGAAAAAAAATGACAGGACCCTCGTTATTGTTATTGGAATTCAGGAATAGAAACTAATAAATATATAAAGAACAAAAGAACTGAATGCTCACCCTTAGTTCTTTCAGCTAAAATGCAATTTTATAGCTTATTGTCTTATATGCTAAAACTGTCTTTGAAAAATTACCAAACTAACAATGCAAATCCCCCCAAAAACAGTTCTTAAGAACTTTTTAAATGGGTAATTTTTTTATAATTCAGGTCACCAGATTACAGAATTCTCCCCTTAGATCTATAACTGAGCAAGATAGAAGGATATGTTAGATACTTAAACCCTCTCTGTAAAATTGTCTGATTAAAAATGCAAGTTCTATAGAAAAACATTCAGCAGAATCTGTTAGAATGATTATTTTTTCATAATCTGGTTCATCTCATTACAGAATTTTAAACCATAATTCTATACATAAACAACGTAAAATGATATGTTATATACTAAAACTGTTTCAGAAAAATTGCCTATCTAACAATGCAAGTTCAGCAGAACTCAAGTTATGAGCACCGGAACGAAATTTCCATTTGTATTATATGTATATCTATACTAATATTATAAAGAAGTAAAAATTGTTTGTTTGTTAGAGGTAATCTCTGGAACTACCGAACCGATTTCATAAGTAATGGTATCAAAAGGATGGTGTTGGTCCAACATAGAATATAGGCTATATTTTATGTCGGTGCCACTACACCAAAGGGGGTGCAGGAGCAAAAAACGTTCTAAAAATGTTATTTTTGTGTTAGTGAAGGGCCTAGAAATATGAAATTTGGAATATTAGTTACTTATAATATATAAATGATGTCTAAGAACACTTTCTAAACAATTCGAAATTTAAAAGGGGTGAAAATGCACAAAAAGCGTTCTGTAACAAAATGACTGCCTTCCCATATATTTATAGCATATACATGGCGCTGTTGCCACTCTCGGCAAAATATCCTGAGATATTTTGCCAAACATGAAGTGAAGTGAATGTATGTAATTATGATTGTTCGGGTTTAAGTAGAGTTTTTGTGTGTTATCGAAATGTATCTCACCTAGAGATGTTTTCATGGAAATATGGTATGTTTCAAACGTATAATGCGCTTTACGCGAATTGTATATATTTTGTGTGTGATTGTCATTAAAAATGTGATTGTTTAAGTGTTGAAAGAGTTTATCCTAACCCACATCGACACAAAATGGCACCCAACGTAAAAAAATCTTCCTTAAACGAAATCGTCATCCTGATGATAAAGAAAATGGCGCCCAACGTAAAAAATCTTCTTTAAACGAAAACGAAATCGTCATCCTGACGATAAGTAAATGGAGCAAAAGAATCACCCCGATTCTTAAGTTTGAAAAGTTTCTGTGAAGAATATTTCAAGAAAAGTGCTTTTGTTTTAAAGTGTATTGTCGCCTTGGCAATTTAATAAAAAGAATCACCTAGATTCTTAATTGTGAGAAATCGTCATTTCAAGAATAGTTTAAAGTAAATAAAATAATCTTAAAAAAAAAAAAATATTAACCGACTTCAAAAAAGCACAAAAAAGAATTAAATAATTCTTTAAACTTCTCTAATGACGAAACGTTATCCATTAACTGCACATCAAACATCATGTATCGGCATAAAAACGTTAAATTTAATACATAGAATTTAATATCTACCAAACATGGATTTTCTAGAGAATATTTTTTACAAAAGATTAATTTACATATTTATGATTTAATTTACGAATATATACATATAAAAAGTAATTACTTTTTGAAGTTGGTGCCAACCTATCTTAAGCATAGTAAAATTGTGAATATATTGTAGCTATTACCATGAATAAAGTGATGATGGAAAATATTATACAAAATTTAAAAAAATGTTCTATTACTTCAGCAAATTATTTGTTTAATCATTATCGATTGTGAACGTTTGGCACCAACTTCAAAAATTAATTGGTTACTTTTTATATGTATATATTCGTAAATTAAATCATAAATATCTAAATTAATCTTTTGTAAAAAATATTCTCTAGAAAAACCATGTTTGGTAGATATTAAATTCTATATATTAAATTTAAAGTTTTTATGCCGATACATGATGTTCGATGTGCAGTTAATGGATAACGTTTCGTCATTAGAGAAGTTTAAAGAATTATTTAATTCTTTTTTGTGCTTTTTTGAAGTCGGTTAATATTTTTTTTGAAAAGATTATTTTATTTCCTACTTTTTAGTTATTAATACCGTAACACATAATTATCCGGATTTCAACATCTGCTGAGTAAGTAAATTATTTGTCAAATAAATTATAATGTACAAAAAATATTTATTAAACAAATAGTTTTTAATAAATTCTTTATAATTTCACTAGAAGTATTGATTTTATTAGCATTTAATACTTATGATATTTTTTAAAACAAGTACATTGTATTCGCAATAGTCTACATTCATTTATTTACTGATCACATACACCTGACTTGTGTGCTTGACATAAGGGGCCCGCTTATAAGTCATCGTTAATATACAAGTACAAAATAGCACAAGGACTTTGAGTGTGTGTGTGTGTGTGTGGGGGGGGGGGGTTCTAGATAGCACAAGGAAATTTACAACACCAGATAATTAAATCTAGGAGCTCCACAAAGCGTGTGCAAAGGAGCCAGCGAGAGTTGAATCCGCAGCCCAACTACGCTCTCAAGCGATTAGTGGTGTGGTGCCTTAAACATTCAGCCGCAGTCTACATTCAAGAATTATTTTTTGTAAGACTCCGTTGTCAAGAAGCAAAATGCAGACTATGTAGCAATATTTGTATTGACTCATAAAGTATATTGACCAGGACCCAGATATATTTTTCGCTGTTAGCGAAATGAGATTGACCAATCAGAAGCCTGCCTTTTTGAAAACTTATAATTTTTATAGAGTGTGCCCTTTTAAATTTAAAAAATTCTTCTATCAAATAAAACAAAATTTCCTGTACTAAAATACAGGCATCCAAAAAGTTGTAGACTTGTCAGTTTTGAAAATGTGGTCCAGGGCCCACCGTGGCTGATTGGTCAAGGCATCACGCCGCTAATCGCTTGAATGCGTAGGTGCCTGCGGGTTCGAATCTAGCAGTCTCCGTTGCACACTCTTTGTGGAGCTCCCGGATGTAATTCTGTGGTGCTGTAAATTTCCTTGTGATATCTTCTTCCTGTATATTGACGATGACTTATAAGCGGGCTTGACGCCAAGCACACATGTCAGATATATGTATTCAATAAACCAATCATGTGGTCCATAATTCTACGTTATTCTTTTCCGATTATCTCCACCAATTGTTTTCCCATGTAAGGCGCCTGTATTTGAGAGTGGCGACATACAAAGCTCAGACTCTGCTTATACATACGTGTTTGGCGAAACACTACGGCAAAACTAGACATTCTCTATCGCAGAACTTAGCGATACTCGCTTGGACAAGTTTGATTATGCGAGTGGCGGTCAATTTAACAAGCATTAGTTTGGCAACAATGGCAAGCTCTTCAAGATTCGTGGCGATAGCTTTTCTCCAGAATCTATCAATCAATATTTTTTTTCCGTATGTCACCATTCTCATACTAATACTCCCCATCCTTAGGCAGTAACGACATCAGAAATGAGCGTCAATGATTAGGTGTTTAGTCTGAATCTGATAACCGAAGACAGTGCTGCTACACATAAAAAGGCACTTTTATGTGTACTGCACTGTTAAAAATCTGCAGCTTTAGCTGTATAGTCACTCCACCACTTTTATAGAATATTTCTAATCTGACCAATGAGGATGCCCCATAGCATAGTCAAGTAATCGTTTTCTATAAAAGCGGTGGAGTGACTATGCAGAAAACGCTACAGATTTTTAACAATGTGTATATGGATGCACTTTGCAGTGCACCGACTAATGGATACACTTTTCTGAACTCTGATGTATAAGGCCACTTTGCTATTGAATGGAGGGTTTATTTTATTTTATTTATTTGTTTACAAATACATCTGACTTGTGTGCTTGACATCTAGGTCCGCATATAAGTCATCGTCAATATACAGGGACGAGGTAGCACGATGAAATTTACAACACAGAGAAATTACATCTGGGAGCTCCACAAAGAGTGTGCAATGGAGCCAGCGAGAGTCGAACTCGCAGACCTCTGCCGCTCTCACGAATGGAGAATATTCCATCTACGATTTGATGACGTGGTCTAGGTAAAAACTTCTAGCGTAAAGAAGGGAAGGCTCCGTAGACGTAATGAAAAACCCTCGCCAGCCAGTGAAACAGTTCATGCGGAAAGCAGTAGTAGACTTCCTTCTTATCAGTTGGAAGTTCTTTGGGTAAATTACCGGTATCACGTGACTTTTTTCAGCCTCGAACCCAGATTATATATCGAATAAAGTCCATTGTAAGCTTTTTGATGCTCACTTCCGATGTCGGTTAGCATCGTTTTAGACATTTGGGTTTTTCTGAATGCGCATCTTTTCTAGACAAGATCTCGCACTTCCGAAAGTAAAGTTCGCATCCAGTAAACTATAAGGTCCACATCGATACCTACGGACATCGAAATTGGGTGTAGAAAAGCTGACAATCCATCAATAAAGTTTACACATCAAAGTGCTTTAAAAGAAACTTATCTCCAAACTATAGCAAACCTACACTGTTAAATATATCGTGAAAGATTACCTCTGTTTTAAAGGCTATCTATTTTCTGACCAATGAGAATGCTACATAAACTTCTATGAAGCGTTCTCATTGGTCAGAAAATAGATAGTCTTTAAAAACAGAGGTAAATTTTCCCGATATTTTTAACAGTGTAGGCATTTTCTATTACATAACTACAGCGTCTAGAATACATAGTGTCGAAATCGGCTATCCCAGTAATACTTAAAAAAGTGCTAAAATATTGGATCCCTTAAATGTCAAAAGATCCTGAAATCCGATGAGTCGATCACAGCGACATCTGCAGGATATTTTTTAAAACTCCAAGACGATTTGGTTACAGCGCTACGGTGTCTAGAATACCTAGTGTGGAAATATGCTATCCAAACAACGCTAAAAATTTGTATCTCTTAAATGTGCGATGATGCTGCTAAAATCCCAAGTATCGATCGCACCGACATCTGCGGGATTTTCGTATTACATTGTATAGACTAGCAATATCTTGCAGTTGTAGAAAATATCCTGCAGATGTCGCTGCGATCTCTATATTTCAGCAGCATCGTTGCACATTTAAGGATACAATATTTTAGCACTTTTTTAAGTATTACAGGGATAGTCAATTTCCACACTATATATTCTAGGCGCTATAACAGCGTCTAGAATATATAGTGTGGAAATCGGCTATCCCCGTAATACTTAATAAAGTGCTGAAATATTGGATCCCTGAAATGTCAAACGATGCTGAAATCCAATGAGTCGATGACAGCGACATCTGCAAGATATTTTCTAAAACTCCAAGAGGATTTAGTCTAGACACTGTAATAATACGATGTTTACTTTGAAATCTGAAAATATATCGCAGATGTCGCTACGATCGCATCCTTGATTTCAGCGTCATTGTACATTTAAGGAATAGTATGATAAATAGTGTGTAAGGAATAGTGCGTCTAGGATACACAGTGTGGAAATCTGCTATTCAAACAGCGCTAAATGTTGTATCCCTTAAATGTGCAACGATGCTGAAATCCAGGGAGCCAATCGCAGCGACATCTGCGATATATTTTCAAATTTCAAAGTAAACATCATCGTATTATTGCAGTGTCTAGACCAAATCGTCTTGGAGTTATAGAAAATATCCTGAAGATGTCGCTGTGATCGACTCATTGGATTTCAGCATCGTTTGACATTTAAGGGATCCAATATTTTAGCACTTTTTTAAGTATTACTGGGATAGCCGATTTCCATACCATATATTCTAGACTCTGTAGCAGTAGTACTTAGAAAGTACTAAAATATTGTATCCCTTAAATGTAAAACGATGCTGAAATCCAAAGAGTCGATCGGAGCGACATCTGAGTATATTTTTTAAAACTCCAAGACCATTTGGTCTAAAAGCTGTAATAATACAATATTACACTAAAATTTGAAAATATAACGCAGATGTCGCTGCGATCGGCTCATTGGATTACAGCATCATTGCGCATTTAAGGGATATATTTGTTTAGTGCTGTTTGGATAGCAGATTTCCACACTATTCATTCTAAGCGTTATACTTGTGCTCTCATACATAAGAAACTTTAAAGGTTGATTTTCAACTTTTCGACACCGTCTTCCGATATCGGTTTGTGTCTTTGTGGGCCTTCCGGTTTGGTGGATGACAGAATGGCCGGGATCCAGATAGATTTTTCGCTCTTAGCGAAACGAGATCGACCAATCAGAAGGCTGCATTTTTGCAAACAGCGAAAAGTTCGCAAAACTGCAGGCTTCTGATTGGTCAATCTCGTTTCACTACCAGCAAAAAATCTATCTGGATCTCGGCCCTTGTCCAGCTAAGTTTTCGCACTTCGAAAGATCTCGTATCTCTGTAAGAGTAACAGTATGAAAGATGAATGCTTATAATGGGCGACTGCTTCAAAAAGGATTTGAATTTTAAAGTTTTTAATTTTTTTTAAATGTTCTAATCATCAGATTTTTATAAAATTGGAATGGGACAAAATGGGTGACTTGCACTATCAAACAATATAAAAATTATCAAATTCGGTTCATATTTAAGAAAGTTATGCGTGAACATGGGCAAAACATACATACAGGTCGAATTGATAACCTCCTTCTTTTTGAAGTCTGTTAAAAAGAACCGCCCTCGTTTCTAATGTGTGCATTCTTTTTGATAATAAATCAAGTAATTAGTGCCATCCTTATGGAATAATTATTTGTGGGGTATGCTTCAAGCTTCAACGTTCTCAAGGTGAAAGTGTGCTGTTTAAAATCATAAAAATATCTTTGAATTTGTTACATGATTGCTGTTTGTGATCATCGAATATTCGTTACACAATTCTAAAATGTTTCCGGAATAACTTTCAGTGTCTGCTGGCTACGTTATTCTGTGTGCTTTAAAAGAAATCTGAAACTGTCACGTGACATCGAAAGATTATCTAAAGATAAATTTTATTTGTTTTCTTAGCGGTAAAAAGTTGAAATTTTTTTTTGTTCTTGTGTTTTTAGCTGGCCAGCTCTGCTAAGCTTTGATCATTATTTATTTATTTTTAAATGCTGTTTTATGTATGTGATTTTTTTTTGGTTTGTTCTTCTTTAAGAATATTATGAAAGATTAATTTTCTGAAAGGGAAAGAGTTACATAATTTCTTTTGCTAAATTATAATTTCTTTTGGTAATTTTTTTTTCTCAATCAATATTATTTGAGTAAGTGAATTTTATGTTTATTTGTTTTAACAGTGCACAGTGTAGTATATTAGAAAAGAAAAGTGATTTCAGTAATCGTCAATAATTATTTAGAATGTTGTTTATTTTAAAGGAGTAAGTAAGTACTTTATTTTGATATTTTTTTGCTTTCATATTTATTTGTGAATGAAAATTTTTTTATCACATCAAATTATCCATGGTATTTGATATACTTAAAATTTTATGATTTAAATATTTATGACAGTTTTATATGGTAAGTTATATTGGTAAAAGGTGAATTTTATCGGATAATGATATTTCGTATTAATATTAACATGAGCTCATGTTTAATTAGAGATAGATTTTAGTATGGTATTAAATTATTTTTTGTATGTTTCATTAATTGTTTATGAAAGTTTATGCATATTTACCTGTAAGGGGAAGGTAGTTGTTTTGGTATTTAATTATTTAATGGGTCAAGTATTGCATATAATTTTGTAATTTAAGCATAAATTTAACTGATTTGAGGAAAGATGGCGTTTCTTTCTAAAGGGAAAAAAATCGATTTGTATAATTTGGCTAGCGAATTACAGCTAGAGGTAGATGCAGATGATAAAATAGTAATCTTGCGTGAAAAAATTATGAAGTGTGTCCTTTTTAAAGACGACGAACAATTTATAAAAGAGGCATTTATTGCTATCGTGGAAGATAGAAAAAACAAGAGAGCATAGAAGAACAAAGGGTTGAGGACAAACGTATCGCAGAGGAAAGAGCTTATGAGTTATAAAAACTTAAGCTGCAAGCTCAAAACAATACCGCGACAACTGTTCCACAAAATCAAATGTACCAGATGCGTATAGATATTAAAAACATCCTACCATCATTTAATCCGAAAAAAGGTGATATGTCGTTGTTCTTGACAATGTTTGAACGTCAAATGAAAATGTTAAATGTCTCCAAAGATTTTTGGGTCTCACAATTAATGACCGTTCTTCCGAAAGACATTGCTAAACTTATAGCAAGAGAGCCTGAAGAAATGTTCAAAAACTATGCACATATTCGTGACATATTGTTAAAAAGATTTAAATTAACAGCGGAGAAGTTTAGGGTATTATTTAGCCGACATCAAAAAAGAGAGAATTCTACTTGGAAAGATTTTTACTTTGAAATTAGAAATTATTTTGAAGGTTGGTTATCCGAATTAGAAGTTAATTCATTTGAAAAGCTCTCAGAACTAATAATCGCTGATCAGATTAAAAAAAAGTGCCCACCAGAATATAAAAATCATTATTTAGATGGTTGGGACAATCTAAATGACCCTGTCTTGTTGACCGAAAAGCTTGACATATATGAAAATATTAGACCCCCTTTTCAAAAATCAGCAAGTAATTCAAAATCGCGTGAAATACAGAAACATGTTTTATCTAAAAATTCAAATGGTCAGGAATTCTGGAAAAATCAGATAACCAAAAATGAAGCTAGTGAACATTTTTAGAAATTTCAAAAATACTACTCTTACCTGAAAATATACGAATTCACGCTTTGTAAACGATGATAAGCGTCCAATTATAAGCTGTTATGGCTGGGGGAAACAAGGTTTTGTGAAAGCAAAATGTCCTAATTGTTCCCCATCTACGCAAGTAAAATCAGCAAATTAGTTCCCTCCATCTCCAATCTTGTTATATTAATACACAGGCAACACTTATGTTGTATACAAAAGTAAATGGTATTACAGGAGTATCTTGCGCAGATACTGGAGCTACACATTCCATTGCTGGGGAAATGTTGTTCAAGCTTCTCCGTGACCAAGGAATCTTGTTCGAAGAGACCAGTGTAAACATAACGCTTGCTGATGGCATACGAAAAGAAACTAACGTTCTTCAAGCAACAATCACTGTTGAAATAGAAGGTCGTAGAACTAATACAACGATTTTTGCGTTACCCGGAGCCACCGGAAACAGAACATTGTTAGGCATAGATTTTTTGAATAAAATGGGGATTGTGTTGGATATGCGAAGCCAAAGTTGATATTTCCAGAACAATCCAAGATATAAAATTCCTTTTGTTGACGATCCTTTCAAAACGACGTCTGAAATCTCAACACCAAATGTCAAAGTTAACACAGTTATGTTAAGAGAAAATGAAGGTCAAAACCTATCTGCAATACAACGAAAGAGACTTAATGACTTGCTTGAAAAATTTTCCAATACCTTTCAACCAGGGGGAGAAGCAACACCCGTCGTCGAACATCACATAAACACTAGAGAACATCGTCCGATATCATTACCACCTTACAGGTTATCACCAGCTAAGAAAGAGTTGTTGAAAACAAAAATTGATGATCTTCTTGCCAAAGGAATTATTGAGCAATGCGAATCTCCATATTCTGCACCAATAGTGCTCATTCCAAAGCCAAATGGTAGTGTACGTCTATGTGTAGACTACAGGAAGCTCAATGAGGTGACTATACCGGATACCCATCCACTGCCTCGTATGGACGATCTTCTATATCAGGCAAAGACTGCCCAGTTCATGACCACTCTGGATCTGAATGCTGGCTACCATCAGGTGAGTGTCTATGGGTCTGATCGTGATAAAATTGCTTTTGTATGTCCTCACGCAACATACCGCTTTCGAGAATGCCTTTTGGACTCCGTAATGCTCCTGCAACGTTTCAGAGGACGATGGATAACTTTCGCAACGGACTCCCAGATGTAAATAGTCTCTCTTACCTTGATGACCTCATTATTTTATCATCAAGTTTTGAACAACATCTATCTGATCTTGAAGCTGTTTTTCAAAGATTAGGCAAATGGAAACTTTCTGCAAATCGATAAAAATGCAACTTTGCATGTACCAGAGTAAAGTACTTAGGACACTGGATCACTCCAAATGGCCAAGAAGTTGATCCCGGGAAAATTGATGCTATTGTGAGGATTCCGCCTCCCAAGAATATAAAACAATTGCAATCGTTTCTGCAGACATGTTCATGGTATCGCCGTTTTATACAAGATTTTGCAGAAATATCCAGACCGCTTAGTAACTTCATTAAGAAGAATGTGCAATGGCATTGGGGGTGCCGATGAAGAAAATGCATTTCAAGCCTTGAAGCAATGCCTGGTTTCAACACCAATATTTAAACAGGCTGATGAAACATAACCCTTCATCATTCGAACCGATGCAAGCAATTATGCTCTTGGAGCAGTACTTCTCCAGGGTAAGGGTGCGGAAGAGCATCCGATTGAGTACGCCAGTAGATTGCTGACTCCTGCAGAACGCAACTATCACACCACGGAACGGGAAGCTCTTGCTGTTGTCTGGGCTCTTAATAAATTCAGAGGATACATTGACGGAACAGAAGTTACTGTGGCATCCGACTCATGAGCTTATAGGCTCATGAGCTTAAAGTCACCTTCTGGAAGACTGGCCAGATGGGCTTTACAGTTGCAATTTAATGTGAAAATAGAATACATTCCAGGTAAAGCGAACGTCATAGCTGACATGCTTTCTCGTCCTGCGTGTGATCATATCAGTAAAGAAGATTGTGATATTTGCACCATAATGATTGATATACCTGCTAAAATGCCTAGTAATCTACGTGCTGAACAAATGAAAGATGAAGAATTAAAGAAAATTATTAAAAGTTTCGAAGATGAAGAAAAAACACTAGACTACACTAACTGGACTGAACGTGGTTATATTATGAACCAAGGAGTTTTATACAGGTGTTCCACAAGTTCGGAATCAGAAGAAGCACAACTAGTAGTCCCCTCACATGAAAGGGAGAAAATTTTAAAAGAACACCATGACTCACCTACGGCTGGTCACTACGGGGCTGAAGGTACATTAAATAGAATATCCAAAAGATATTATTGGACTGGAATGCGTTCATACATTGCAGATTACGTTAAACGTTGTGCTGAATGTAATAAGTATAAACCTTCTAATCAAAAACAATCCGGTTTGTTACAAACACCAGTGTATTCACAACGATTTGAAGTTCTATCAATTGATCTTTTTGGCCCTTTACCAAAAAGTAAGAATGGTAAAAGATGGATATTCATAGTAGAAAACTGTGCAACAAGATGGGTTGAACTATTTGCTCTTACAGAAGCTACTGCCGCTCAGTGTGCCACTACTTTGCTCGAAGAAGTTATCCTTACATATGGTCTACCCAGACGTATAATATGTGATAACGGACCCCAATTTGTTAGTAGTGTGATGAAACAAATCTGTTTTCTTTTAGGTATCAAACAAAACCCAACTCCCATATATCATCCTCAGGCAAATCCTGTGGAGAGAAAAAATAGAGATCTCAATCCGAGATTAGCTATATTAGTACAGAATGACCACTGTTCATGGGAAGAGAAACTTCCAACAATACGTTTTGCAATGAATACTGCTAAGTGTGACACCACTGGAGAAACAGCAGCATTTTTACAATTTGGGAGATAATTAAGAACGACAGACGATGTTCAACACGACATTCGTGCTGTAATACACAATGACAACTTTGTACCTGAAATTACACCATACCTTAAGAAATTTGCAAACTTCACCAAAGAAATTAAGGATAAAGTTGAAGCTAAGCAAGATCAAAGAAAGAAATACGCTGACCGTAAAAGTAAATCAGGACATTGTTTTGCTCCAGGAGACAAGGTTTGGGTTGACATACATCCAGTAAGTAAAGCCTCTAGCAATAAAACTGCAAAGTTCATGCCTAAACTTGATGGACCATACATTACTTTAACTCAAAAATCACCCACCACATTTGTTATAGCAAGCATGGACAATCCAAATGAACCTCTTGCTACATGTCATACTTCAGCTTTAAAACTGTTTAATGACTCTGACATTGTGACTGTTGCACCAATTAGGAAACGCGGTAGACCACCTAAAAAAGTTACTGGTTACTCACCGGGACGTCCGCGGAACCAAAGGGGGAGGTTGTAACAAAATGACTGCCTTCCCATATTTTTATAGCATATAGATGGCGCTGTTGCCACTCTCAGCAAAATATCCTGAGATATTTTGCCAAACATGAAGTGAAGTGAATGTATGTAATTATGATTGTTCGGGTTTAAGTAGAGTTTTGGTGTGTTATCGAAAAGTATCTCACCTAGAGATGCTTTCATGGAAATATGGTATGTTTCAAACGTATAATGCGCTTTACGCGAATTGTATATATTTTGTGTGGGATTGTCATTAAAAATGTGATTGTTTAAGTGTTGAAAGAGTTTATCCTAACCCACATCGACACAGTTCTAAAAAACGTTCTAAATGGTGGTTTCTACACAATCTCAAGAAATAACAAATCGATTTAAAAAATAATGGTGTCAAAATGATGGTGACAACCCTTGCCCCAACATAGGCTATGTTTTATGTCGGTGCCACTATTCCAATGGGGGTGCAGGAGCAAAAAACGTTCTAATGCGATTTTTGTTACTGAAAGGCCTAGAAACATGAAATTTGAAATATTAGTTACTTATTAGATATAAAGAATTTCTAAGAAAAGTTCTTAAACAATTCGAAATTTAAAAGGGGTGAAAATGCACGAAAAGCGTTCTAAAAAACGTTCTAAATGGTGGTTTCTACACAATCTCAAGAAATACCAAAACGATTTAAAAATTAATGGTGTCAAAATGATGGTGACAACTCTTGCTACAACATAGGCTATATTTTATGTCGGTGCCACTAACCCAAAGAAGGTGCAGGAGCAAAAAACGTTCTAAAAATGCGAATTTTGCGTTACTGAAGCGCCTAGAAACATGAAATTTGAAATATTAGATACTTATTAGATATAAAGAGTTTCTAACATAGGCTATGTTTTATGTTTATATCACTACCTCCTGAGGGTTGCAGGAGAAAAAAAAGTTCTTAATTGCGGTTTTTGTGTTATGGAAGGGCCTAGAATTAAGAAATTTGGAATGGTAGTTACTTATAAGATATCAATCATCTCTAAGAACATTTCTTAAAAAAATTTAAAAAGGGTGAAAATGCGCGAAAAGCGTTGTAAAAAACGTTCTAAATTGCGATTTCTATGCAATCTTAGGAAGCACTGAACCGATTTCAGATATAATGGTGTAAAAATGATGGTGACAGATCTTGCTCTAAGATAGGCTATATTTTATGTCTGTTTCCACTATCCCAGAGGAGATGCATGAGCAAAATCTTTCTAAAAATGCAATTTTTGAATTATGGAAGGACCTACATTCATGGAATTTTGCATGGTATATATATTTATTGAAAATAAATTAACTCTAAGAACATTTCTTTAAAAATTTGAAATTTAAAGAGGGGTGAAAATGCGTGAATAGCGGTCTAAAAACTTTCTAAAAAACGATTTCTACTCAATCTCAGGAAATGCCATACTTATTTCAAAAGTAATGGTTGTAAATTGATGGTGACAGTCCCTGCTTTAACATAGGCTATATTTTATGTTGCTGTCACTACCATCTGGTGGTTGCAAGAGCAAAACCTGTTCTAATTTGCGTTTTTCACACTACTGAGCGGTGTAACATTTTGAAATATGGCATGGTATTTACTTACAAGATGTAGCTGCTTTCTAAGAACAGTTGAAAGAAACTTCCAAATTTAAAAGTATGAAGTTAGTGAAAAGCGTTCTAAAAACTTTCTAAATTACAATTTTTATACAATCTTATCAAATACCAAACCGAGTTAAAAAATAATGGGGTCAAATTGTTGGTGATAGAACTTGCTCAAACATAAGCTATATTTTATGTCTGTGCCACTACCACCAGAGGGTTGCAGGAGCAAAATACTTTCTAAATTGCGCTTTCTGTGATACTGAAGAGGCTAGAAAATTTAAATATGGCATGGAAGTTACTTAAAAAATATAAATGCCCTCGAAGGACTGTCGAAAATACATTCAAATTAAAAAGGTGTGAAGCGAAGGGGAGATGCGAAAAGCATTCTAAAAAAGTCCTAAATTACGATTTCTATGAAATTTCAAGGAATAGAAACTGATTATAAAAGTAATAGTTTTGAATCAATAGTAACAGTCTCTCATCCTGCGCAGGCTATATTTTATGACGATGATTCTACCACCTGGGGTTTACAGGAACAACAAACGTCCTAAAAAATGCCTTTAAAAGATTTCTAAATTACGTTTCTGTGGAATATTAGGAAATAACAAACTGATTTCAGAATTAATATTGGCAAATTAATATTGTCAGTTCCTATTTCAACGTATCCCTTTATGTTGAGAGAGGTAGTAGGACTTGGAATTTAACATGGTTAATTTTAATATGTAAGAAGATGGTTTCTAAAAAATTCAAAACTTCAAATGAATACTGAAATGAGCGTATTAATTCAGCATAAAAGTTTCAAAATGTTTTCTAAATTATCATTTATTTAGTTTTATTTCTTTTTATTAATTTAAGTCTCCTTCCTTCCTAATAAAGTGTAATAATGAAGTTCAGTCAAACTGTGTTTTAAATAGTAATTTTTAAATTATTCCTAAAAGTATGATATCTTTTGATAAAAATTAAACATATAAATATCTCTTGACATATTTCAAATAGTACCCGAGCAAAGCCGCGGGGTTTGCTAGTAGTATACATATAGAATTCCATTTGTATTTTATATATATATATATATATATAGTAGAATTAGATTACTCCAAAAAGGCTGCCGTACGCTTGAAAAATCACCAATATTGTGTGAACGTCGCTCAAATCAATGCCAGGCTTATGCCTTTTTGGCTTAAAATCAAATTGTTTGGCGATAAAATCAAAATTGTAAATAAGCATATAACATGTAACTCACAAGTTCCATCATTTTTATAATTATATCTGCTAGTTTCTTTTGAAAGCCTCATGATGGATGAGTTAGATGTAAAAATCTTCGACTGTCTAACTTTGATAAAATAGTTTTGCCATGGAGAGCAGATGAAAAGTCTTGTAAGTGGGGAATTGGATAGCGATCTGGGATTGTTTTTGCGTTTAATCGCCTATAATCGCCAACAGGATGTATACTACCTGCGGATTTAGGTACAACATGAAAGAGTGAAGAGCAGGGGCTCTTGGAAGAGCGACAGATGCCCTTCTGAATCACAAATTCAAATTCTTTTCTAACGGCATCGAGGGTTTTTGGATGTAATCTTCTAGGGCGACTATGTACTGGCGGCCCGACTGTTTCAATATGATGCACAGTGGAATATTTGGCCCTTTCAAATTTAGGATATGGGGTCGTAATATCTGGATAAGATCTTAACAAGGCGTGATAACGAGAATTTTCGATAATGACTTTAATTGCCGCTTGTTGAGAATTGTCGAAACTACCTGAGGTGCCTAACTTTGTTATCCCATCGATGAGTTTTTTATTCCTAATATCAACAAGTAGGTTAAAATGTCTCAAAAAATATGCTCCGATGATGGGTGCAGAGACCTCAGCAACTATAAAATGCCACTTGAAAGCACGGCATAAGCCAAAATCTAAATGTAACAATTTAGTACCGAAGGTTTTTATTTTTGATTGATTTGCTGCGTATAATTCTAAGGAGTCAGGGATGTGTTGGTAACCGTGTTGATTTCTTTTGTTTGGTATGCATGAAACATCGCTACCGGTATCAATTAAAAATTTCATATTTGTAGCACTGCCATACACGCAAAGGCGGTTATTAGTTTTAGCTACCGAAACGTTGCTACCACCACAGGCGCTTGTTCGGGTGGTAGCGCTTACTCGTTTCCCGACTGGTAGAATGAGCACGGTGGACTACACTGCCTAGCGAATGAACAAACCGATTATGGTAGAAGGAAAAATTTTCATCGTTGGCATAAGCCGGATTTCTGCTTCCATTTCTAGATTGGCTTCTAGACGTGAAGCTTCGACTCCTTTATTGAGATCTACTCCTGTCTTGAGAAAGGTTTTCGACACGCAATGTCAACTTCTCAATTTGTTTTTGCAAGTCTAAAATAGACGGCTGAGCTATTGTCGCAACTGCTTCTGTATTTGCAACCGAATATACATGTGCACTATCAGCGGTAATTTAGTGTACCTTGTAGGCTAAAACCGCAAGCTGGGGTAAATTTTCGTTCGAGGCCATTAAGATCGATTGAATATTCGTTGGTAATCTCTGTAACCATAAGTTCTGCAAAATTCTTCGTTAAGTTTGCCTGCGGCCAGGTCGCGCATTTGGCGGAGTAATGTAGACGGTTTACTATCTCCCAACTGTAGTTCACTCAAAAGTTTCTAAGCGTTTTCCATCAGAGTCTGCGTACTCAGTAAGAAGTCTGCGCTTGAAAGTATTATATTTATCCTGTTGTGGGGGACTGTATATAAGATCGCTGACATAGTTTAAACTTTCAGAGTCAATTGACGAAACGAGGCTAGCATATTTAGTCTCATCGTTCGTAATTCCAGATAATTGGAATGCGGCTTCTACTTGTGAGAACCACAATTGAATATTTGGTTTCCAAAACGGTGCACGCGAAGTGCAATTCTATTAACTTCACCGCTCTGCATATCATTGTTTGTAATTTACAATAATAAATAGTACTAATATATATATAAAGATATAAATGTTGAAATTATGCGCAATTATAATATGAAAAATTTGTTTTAAATACAGTAACGCTAATAATAATAATACGAGGTAACTACATTAAAATTCAAAAAGAAAAACACTTTCTTTCGAATTTACAGAAAATAGAACTGACCTGTATTTCATTTCTCTCAGACGCTTGGCTGGTGTACACCAGGTTGAATCACCACAATCCTCGTTGAATCAAACACTGTCAAGCTTCAAAAGTAATTAAATAAAAGTTTGCGGTAATATTCATAGTTGGAAAGCATTTCACTGGAGAATAAATATCACTGATCTCGGAAGAATAATCCGCAGACGATACATCCAAGTTTCAATCAATTATTTTCCATCTGTGAGCAAATATTGCGTGAACAAGTTTTAAAATTTCCGGGTCATCACTTTGGTATTAGTTAAAGTACAAACATACTCAATTCTACTAATACACTATTTAATGTTAAAATATTACTTCTGATATATTACAATGATGCAGTTTGCACTAGGAGAAAAAAGTTAGTAACAATATATACGAGTGTCTCTTTCGAAGAACAAAACGCCAGACCGAGTGGAGTGGAGAAGTTCTTGAGTAACGGCGATCACGTTAACATATTCCAAGAGATTGATGGTAGTTACAGTTAGGATGCCACAAGAGCTTACAAATTTGAGCCATAGTGTTCACACTATAGATTAGCTCAAAGAATTTAAGACAAAATTACCCATTTCTGTTTTCTTGTAAATCTTTTCATTAATGATGAATTCCCAACCTTTTAGTATCGAAGAAGCCCTTGAATGTCTTGTTAAAATTGAAACTTATAAATTTAATGGTGTAAAACAGTGCTACCGATGTCAAAAATATAATTACTCATCTTATAGTTGTCAGTTTGATCCGGTGTGCGTCAAGTGCTCCGGCAAACATGACAGCAAACAATGTGATATTATCGATAAATATCAACTTTGCTGTGCAAATTGTTCAGGTATATATACTGCTAACTTTTCTGATTGCCCCCAAAATCCTAAAAACTGAAAAGTTATTCCTACCATTTATAATTCATCTAAATTTAATTCTGAAAAAACCTTCGCCGAAGTCACTAATGATTCCGGAAAAACCTCATTATTCTTACTGAGTCGGAGTTCCCTGAACTCCCAAGAAAACCTAATCCCACTAAAAATACTAATGCCGAAGATATTTCTTCTATTTCTCTTGCCAGTGCACTTGGCTTTGCTAAAACTAACTTTCCTGCTCTTTTTGAAAATAGTGATTCTTTCATTGAAAAACTTAAACTAATTATCACTATGTTAGAAAAAATCTATGATCTCTGTAATAAAACAGGTATTCCTATCACTAATTTTCTTCAGGTAAACGGTGACACACTTGTGTCGCATGTTTCGTCTTCCTTGTAAAATCTTTAATTTTTTCCACTCGCCGGCCATCATGAATTTGATTGGTCGGTCTGAAGTTGCTTTTTCTATCCGCTTTCACTCTAAAGTTACAATCCTCTTTTCCACTCGCCGGCCAGTCATAAATTTGATTGGTCGGTCTGAAGTTGTCATTTCAATCCGCAGTCAACTTGAACTCGCGTTTTCAATCCTCTCTTCTTCTGAACTTTCTCTTTCAATCCGCCGTCCGTCCGTGGGCGTGGATTACCTTCTTCTGCTTTTCTAGCTCAATTTGATTGGTCTGACGCTCTGACTGCTCAAAATTTCTTCTGCTTATAGAGTTTTTCTTCAATATTTTGCTGTTTTCAAGATATCTTCAGTTATTTTTGGAACTTTGCTTATATTTTACGAACATTTATTGACTTTTTATTATTGTTCAACTGCATGGTGCCTGAAATGGGCCTTTGTTATTGCATGGGGAACAGAATAGCTTACCTTTTCTGAGGCTTGATGTTTTTCTGTGTGTAATGTTCTACATTCATCTTTCTACTGTAGGTGTGGGGCCTTCGCCCCCCTTGTACTGCGTTACTTTTTCTTTCTAGGTTCAAGGTTGCCCAGCCTTGCTTTTTCTAGCACGCTGTACCTTGCTCTATCTTGCACTGAAGAAGAATCTCGCTAGTAGATTCTGCACAATTCTGTTTGCTGCTTTATATGTATTATTTGTGTATTTTTAAACATTGGTTTTTTGCTTTTTATCTGTTTGTATTTAAAATCCGAAGATCGACATTGTTACTAAATCAAGCGAATTGTGCTTTTCCTTTACGGACTTGTGTGCTTAAAAATTTGTGTCTTAAGGTAATGATAACATATGTTCAAGATTTATCATATGATTTCTTTTTCAGAGTAATTAATTATTTAAAAACAGTGAAAATCAATTACATTTTGCCCTTTTCCTTTGCGAACTTGGGTGTTTAGAAATTAGTGTATAATCTGGAAAGATGTTCGCTAAGCCCACCACGCATATTTATTATTATTTTTTTTTAATTTTCAGGAACTTGAATTTTCAGTCATTTATGATGTATTTAATACAGCAGAAAAGAATTTCTATCAGCATATACGTAGGCACTTGACTTACAAATGGTAATTTTTTAATGGAACATGTTAAATAAATACGATAATATAAGCTTGGAAATATGATATCACACCATTTTTAGTCACAACTTTCTTTTTTTTTTAGTTATTTTTAAGTTTGTTTTCTGTAAATATCATTTATTTTTTTTTAAGCGATTATATATAATTTAAATAATATACTCACTCAAATTAAAGTGAGATCTCCTATATAATCGTTGTGAGCAGGGAGAAAACACAATATGCATACATTTTGTTTACATATCATTAATTTCTTAGAGTAATTAATCATTTAAAGGCAATGAAAGTTAACTTCTTTTCTCAAAGTATCAGTCTTCCTCAATTTATGTGTTATTTAAATTTTATGAAGAATGAAAATTTAGTAAAAAAACTGATAAAGTCGAAATAAAATATAAATCTATAGTTGGTTTATTAGTTAGTATTTCTTTAAAGATAACTTTTTTTGTCTTTGCAAATACCTATGGCTAATACAAAAATGGAGCACGACTTATACAAAAAATACAGATATTTTTAGAAACGGTTATTAATAAGACTTTACAAATTATAAGTAACTACCTTGCCAGATTTACGGTTCTACCCCGAACGGTACAGCGGAAATCAAAATTTTTGAACGTTTTTTGTTTTTAAATTTTTTAAATCATTTTAGGATAATTTAGAACTTATTTTAAAATGCTCTGAGAGAGCATTTACATTTCAAAATGACAATCATGTCAAATTTCAAGTTCGTGCCCTAACAAGTCTATTTAAATCGTAATTTAGAAAGTTTTTAGAACATTTTCTGCTGGTATCATTTTTTGAGGTAAGATTGTTTTTTTGAAAAAAAGTCTTAGAGCGCATTTACATGTTAAAAGTAACTGTATTGCCAAATTTCAGGTTTCAATCTTGAGCGATATCAGAGTTATCCCAAATTTAGAACGTTTTTTGCTTCTGAAACTTTTAAAATTTCGAATTTTTCAGGAACTGTTCGTTGTGAATATTTACACTTTAAATGTTACAAATATGTGAAACTTTAAATTCGCAGGGATAAGAATTCCAAATAAATAGTAATTAAGAATTTTTTAGAAAGGTTTCTACTTATTTTAACCTTTTAAATTTCGATTATTTTAGAAATAGCACTTACATCTTAAAAGTAACTACTACATCAAATTTTAAGTTATCGCCTCAACAGTATCACAGAAATCTTATTTTGTGAACGATTTTTGCTCTTGCAACCTTTTAAATTTCGATGTTTTTAGAAACCGTTCACGTTCTGTGCAAGCAGTTACGTTTTAAAAGTAACAATCATGTAAAATTTCAAGTTCGTGCTCTAGCAGTTCCATTCAAATCGTAATTTAGAACGTTTTTAAAAAGCATTCCACTAATTTTTCACCCTTTCAAATTTTGATTTCTTTGGAACTGTTTTTAGTAAGTGATTACATCTTTTAATCAATCACCATGCTGAATTTAAGGATTCTATCCCGAACCGTATCCGAGAAATAGAAAATTTATAATTTTGTTGGTCCTGCACCCTTATAAGTTTCTTCATTATTAGAAAATGTTCAATGTAAGAATTTACGCCTTAAAAATAACAACCATGTTAAATTTCAATTTCCTACCCAAAATAATCCCGTTAAAACATAATTCATCACTTGGAATGTTTTCGCTCGGTTCATCGCTTTAAATTTTGATTATCTACAAACAGTTCTTAGCAAGTATTTACACCTTTATGCTAACTGCCATGTCAAAATCCAGGCCTCTGTTCCGGACGATATTACAGAAATCGCAATTTTAGAACTTTTTTTTACGCCTGCATCCATTTTAATTTCGATATTTTTAGAAACTGATGTGTACAATCACTTACGCCTTACATGTAAAAAGCATATCAAATTTTAAGATTCTAGTATTAACAATTGTAATTTAGAACTTTCAAGGAACGCTTTACCGTTATGAACTTTTAATGTCTGTTTTTTTTAGAAACTGTTCTTAGTGAGTATTTAAAAATAACCACCATGCGAAATTTTCGGTTTCTATTCCGAACGGTATCACAGAAATTGAGTTTCAGCAAATTTTTTGTTCGTGGACTCTTTTCAATTTCGAATTTATTAGAAAACTACACGTGTCTGACGACCAGTTTGCCCTCTTTATGAATGCTAAACATTGTATCATCTTACTTTTATTCATAATTTAATATATTTGCCCAATACTTCGCCAAATGGAAGATTCTGATAGATAAATCAAGAACTCGGTACTTTTAAGTAAGCCGGTGCAGATAATCCTCTCACTCATTTTATTTAAAACACACAACTTTAATTTAAAGCACAAACGCTTAAAATACATGCCTTTCACTTAATTCATTTTTTTACGAAAAGAAAAAAGTGAAAAAAAAAACAAACAAACAAAAGTAATAAATAATACAAGAAACTATTTAATTTCATCATAAAAGCCTTGTTTTTAACTTAACTTCCGAAAAATAAAAACTGCTACTGGCGTGGTAAAAAATGATATTGGCGAGATTTCGCTCGCTAACATAAAAGCACAAAGAACGCTTTGCGATCATGTTGGCATTTTCTATATTTTTTGTTGTATTTCCCCTTTCTTGACAAATATTCCTTAATTCATGAAGGAATTCATGCTTTATTTCGTTTTCTTATCAGTTACAATTATGTTTGCTAATTGGAAGATTTTAAAATCTATTAATTAATCTTCCGTAATCGGGTCCGTGGATAATGTGAGTATTTAGCTAACACAATTTGGTGCAAAAGAGTGTTTTTGTAAAAGTCTTTAATGATATCCACATTTACATTCAGCCATATTGTTGTAATATCCTTTTTGTTTCCCCCGCACCTCGGCAGTAGACTAAATTAAGGAATATTAAACAAGTAATATATTAGCAAAAATCCGTCAATCTGTGTACTTAATAAGTGCATATCAAATTATTGCTTTGAATGCATTTGGTCATACAGAATGATAACTAAGATTGATGATTAACAATCATTTTCGTCGATCTATCTTCCCGGCACGATAATACGTTAGTGACAATTATTTTAAAAGTTTGATTAATTAAATATTTTTACATGGATAGGACTTATTTATATTTAACTTACGTAATGAAAAGATCGGGTAATTTTATATTAGCCGGGAAAATTGATAAATCGCCAAATACCGTTCCCATTGCAACCATTCGTATTTTATTTAAAATACACAACTTTCATTTCAAGTACTACTATTCAGTTTAAAAATATATCTTACACACATTTAAAATATACGACTTTCACTTAATTCATTTAAAACACAAAATGAATAAATAAATAAATAATAATATCATAAACAACAACAAAAAAAATTCAGTATCAGAGTATTGCTTCTAGTTTACAAATACAAAAAATAACTTCTACTGGCAATCAAAAAATTCTATTCTCGAGTTTTGCGCCTGGGTAACATAAAAGTATTAAATATCTTGAAGGATATTGAGTTATATCCTAGTGTTATGAAAAGTAGATTACCTTTGGTCATTCGCTCTACACCTAAGACAGTCATGGTAAATTTTCATTGGTCTACCTTCTTTCTGACACTAGATAGTGCTGCAAAGTTCATGGCTGGAGATCTTGCTTTGTGAATTGTTATCTTCATGGTTTAATATTTTTATCGCTCACGGTGAATGAATCCCTGTTATTTGTTTACTTTGATGGAATGATATATTAAGCTGTCAACCGAATATCAACTGAAGTTATCTCAGAATAAATACATATTTGAAAATATTCGGGAGACATCTCGTGCTATTGTCAAGGAACTTCGACTGCACCACGCTTTCTGTTTGCCGGTGGCAGCACCAGTACGATTATTTAATAACCACTCCTCGCATGTGCCATGCAACAGATCAGTGAAAGACTTTGATCTGAAAAGTGCCTATTAATCTCTCGGAATGTTTTACTCGATTTGTAAGTGGTATATTTAGAAATCAAACAACGCAAAAGAATGAAATGGGTAAAATTGCAGCAGATTTTGAAACGAATTATTACGGCGTGAAAGTGCAAAAGAAAGCTTATATGTGCTATTCTAGAACATGATGTCATATATCTTCTTCAACTAACCTGCAGCGTTATGCGATTCAGAGTAAATTATGCGTGGACAGCATTTTCAAGTGTTTCAAAAGTATTTCTCTGCCATTGGGAAACTTCTAAAAATATATTTCTATCAGCTATGTTTAGCGGCTCCAAGATAAAAATTTTCTGCAAGGGACCGTTCCGTTTTTGCGACAATGTCGTCGTGTTTCTGCCACGGGGCTTGTTAGAGTTATTATAAAATCTATGTTTTCAGCAATATCGCTCAGACTAATACCTTTAAGGGAACTCCTAGTAATGTAATGATTAAATATTCATAAATAGCAACACTTTTTTTTACCATTAAATTCCTCATGATTGAAATCCCCTATCCCCCCACCCCTCCTAAACATATTTAAAGATTTCCTGAAAAGTATTGTTACTCTCATTTATAAATTAATGCTACACCCTCATTGTAAAACATTTATCCACAATTTTATGCAATTTTCAAACTGTGTTTGCCAATATTCATGCAATCTCCAAGTTGAAAAGCGTCGAGAGAGGAAGAGACAAAGTTGAAAAGTGTTTATGACTTCGGTTTCTCGATCCGTCTGTCCGCGCTCTAACTCTCATAAATATACTCTGATTGTTCTGAAATTTTTGGATGTTATTGATCTCTACCGTAGCACGGTCCCAACTTCAAATAAAGTTAGTAGCATGTTTAGTTCATTTACAGGGACAGTCAAAAGTGTTCCGTTACATTACGGCCAATGGGAAAAAATCGTTTCTAATGATTTTTAATGGTGTTACATTCTTTCAAACGTAATAAAATTTATATGCATTTAAGAAGTGTAAAAGTGTAATGAAATATGCCTTCTGTAGAATATGAGGTGCAAAGTATAATTATTATTTATTTACAGGGCCACACAAAAGATTCCCGTTACATAATGGTATAGGGGGTGGGGATTGTTTTCGGCGTATTTCAATCATGTTAAACTATTTCATATATAATGAAATTTATATACGTCGCTGAGGTTTACTATAGGTTATTTCATGTATAATATGAAGTGCATTGCATTTACAGGGACACACAAAAATATTTCTGATACTATATTGTATCCGAAATACTCTATATTAGCAATGATTGCTGGAAATTCATTTTTAATTATGATATGCGCTTCTAAGTTTTACTAGCATACTATATAGTGTGTATAAATGCTATAATTCATATACAGGGCTACAGAAAAGAATTCGTAAGGATTACTAAGCGATTTACACTGAATTATATATATTACGCTATCGTACGTGGCACGAGCATGTACGTAGTTTAATGCCAACGCCCAAACGAAGTGCATCACATTGGTTATTGAACAGCATTTAATGCATCTCCATATCTATAAGGGGGTTTACCAAATGGGGGGGGGGGCAATGTACTGACGCCAAATGCCGCCAAGTATATCACCAACTTGACTATATATCACCGAATTTGGTGACCAAAATTAGTCTCCAAAAATGATGCCAACTTGGCGATATCCCTAACATTTCGCCAAATTCCCATAGGCTTCCACTGTAAACGAATAGGGTTTACTTGCGTACAGAAAATCAATAAATTGAGATATTTTAATGCAATAAAACCAATATTAGCTTAAGGGGTTATATTACCTATATTAAAGGGAGCCCAAGTAAATTCAATTATGAATAAAAGTAACGTGATACAATGCTTAGCATGCTTCCCCAAACATAAATTTTAAGGGGGACCAAACTGGTCGCCAACGGCGGCTTGTGAGCTTAAATTGCTTAAAGGTAGCTTTTAAATGAGTCATGCATTTCTACGCTGAACTGCATTTATTTTATTAAGAAATGTTTGTGGAATATAGATCAAATGATATACAGGGCCACGCAAAGAATAGAACACATGGACGTCTATGGGCATTTCATGGACATTTCAGTTGATTTAAAAGTGCTTTAGTTTGAATAAAATTTTAGCTAAAAAGTGACGTGTAATAAAGGTACTAGGTAAACTACAGGGCTGTACAAAAGTATTCAAGTATGTTTCCATCTATTAGTATAAATTTCTGAAAGAGAAATTTCAACCTGTTATGCGTTTCCTTGCTAAACTAAATTTTCCCATTATATAGTATTGTATATCAACTTACAGATCAAATACAGGGCTGTTCAAAAGAATTGGAATGCATATTTGGCTATGGACGGTAACTACTGAAATCAGTTTTTCAAATGTTTTATGCATTTTTTAAAATATTTATTTAGTTATCTTACTTACCTTATTTCACTAAATAACGAAATTTTGTTAAAGCAGTCAGGAAGTTTTGGAAAGTGTTTCATAATCTATGCTTAACGCATGATTTTTCTTTTTTTTTAGAATAGCGCAGAACGAATTTGTATTCAGGACCAATGCCTAATAAATGGCGCATAACCAATCAAACGATGTAAAGAAATGTAACATTTCTTACTGAAATTTTCAAAGTTCACACAAATCTAATCGGATGTGCCAATCCCAAAATTTTCCTCTATCTCATACATGTTAATAATTCAAAATTTGCTGTCACAGAACCAAAATGAAATGACAATCTAGCATGAGGTTTTAAAATGTATAGATTCGTTGAATTGTACGCATTATAAAAGGAGATATGGGGCATTCTCACAATTTTTTGACTTTTGAGGGGAAAATTCGGCGAAATTAAACTTGCTAAAATAACATTTTAATCTGATAGACGAATGCCTTAATGATTCAAAATAAAGAATAAGGGTCAGCTGCGAAAAATGTTTTGTTTAACTGAGGTTTAAGTTAAACTTGCGAGTTTAATTTTCCTTACCATTTTACCCCTATAACTTTTTATTTTCCTCTAAATTTTTACGTATAATGAATTTGCATAGTACCCACAGGACATTCAAATAAGAAATAATAACAATGTAGTACTTTTAATACAGAATTTTTGTATAACATTGTCTTAAAGGGGTGTTAAAGAAGGGACGGTAAGGTAAAAAAGGGGAGTGGTATTGGAAAAAAGTGACGAAATGGTAAAAAAAGGGACGGTAAGGATGGAACGGTAAGGAAAATTACCACCTATTTTTAGGAAAATCATGATAAGACTAAGTGATAGCCGCAATGTTCATTGATTTTTAGAAACAGTTGTTAACATTGGATCAAATTATTATATTTTTTTAATTTACCTCGAAAAGTGCAGGAATAAACCTTCGGGACGGTGAGACTACCAATAAAGCAACGATGCGTGAAATTGATATTTAAATTCTGATTTAAATTCTACAGTCAATTTCCTGCCAAAGAATTTTAAGCATTATTTCTCTAGCATACTTCTGCATGAGAAAAAACTTGAAACAAATTCTGTGGCTGCATCTGAAATGATTTTCTGTACAATTTTAGAAGAGGGATGGTAAGGAATCTAAAACCCAGGAACAGAGTTTAAAAAATAATAACAACCCTTAAAATGTGTGCAGGTTAATTTTTAGCTACATATTTATATAAAACAATAGTTCCAGTTTCAGAAAAAAATTACATCGAATTATTTGTATTGAAACAATTTTATACAGGCAGCTCCAAACTTAAAAATCAGCATCAGGGACACGAGACGTTAGATGAGTTTTCCTGGTATTTGGACCCCCAACATCATCCAAAACTTTTTTATCTCGTTAATATTGTTATGAAAACATGCAATGGGATGTTCCCCAGTATATGAAATAAAAAAAGACACAAAAAGTGTATTAAATAAAAAATTATTATTCAGGGACATGAAAGTCAAAAGATTGTGAGAATGTTCCATATAAGCATAGCATTTTTCAAATAAATCGTTGAATTTTGGCACCCACCCTATTAGATGTCTGCAACCGAAATTCACAACCAAAATCAAAGCATAAAAGTCAAATCAGTTGGGAAGTAATGCTAATAAGGACTTGCTTATGTTAAAGTGTAACAGTATATGAAGTTTGATTACTAAGCCCATAAAAATAGGATTTTACTAACGAATAATTCACAGAAAGCTAGATATCGTTTTAATCACTTTGTTTTACATCCAAATGAAGAGATTTGAAGTTTGTTCTGTTTTTCCTGGTGAGCTTTAGACGTGGCACCACGAAAACCTCAAAATTTTCGGACTCTTTTCAGTATTTCGCAAATAACTCAAAACATGTTTTCTCTACAGAATAAATCCTTATATATAAATTGTAGAGTACAAAATTCTGCGTCGATTGAGTGCCACAGACTATATATTGCACCAATAGTAAGCAAGATATGATCAATCAAAAAAGAACTATTTTCCAAATTTTTCCAAAAAAACTCATAAAATCTATTTTTTTGCGTACCAATTATCGGTTAAATGAAGCACTTCGTTTACAAAACAATAGAACTGCATAAATTGTCGAATGGTACTGTTTAATTAACAACTTCAAAATTTAATTACATGAATATGTGAATTTCACCAACCTTTCGAATACATGACTGCACTTGAAATGTAACCGATGTCACCAAATTCATTTTAATTCTGTCGTCTGTAAGGAAATTATTTTTTGAGACGCATAAATGATTATATTTTGAAAATTCAATGAAATTATGAATATAGAGGATAGGTAATTGAAAAATGAAAGAATTGTATGTGTACTTAAAATTGTGTATTTTATAAACTGTTAGAAAACAATATAATAATAACTGAATGTCTAGAAAAATAATTTATTTAAAAAAATTAGTATAAAAGCAATGGTAATAAAATCAACTCAAGGTTATTTGAGGGAAACATAGGGAAATCGAGCATAGAGCGTTTTTTTGCTGGTCCTTGAGCTGTCCATTATTCTTTTCCTGTTATACATGGAAGGGCTCCTGGTCCATATCTACTCTTTCGTCGTAACTGGTTTGTTTGTCTTCTTCCTCCGCGGTATTTTTGCAGGACGCATCTTTACAGTGGTAACATACAGTTGAGCATTTAACCCCGTTCTTCCTGCAAGAAAATAAACTATCGTTATATCCTTTTACACATTTGCATGATAGAGTGTTAAGAACTCTGGTGGTGCAGCTGTATCGTTCGTGGTGACTGAAAGTATACCATGCCTGAATGACTTCCAACTCCAATCAGTGTGATTCATCACCCATCTATTCCAAATGTTGATCTGAAGAAAAGCTCTGAATGAATGTTGCTTGCCTGCATCCTGCATCACCAGTTGACGGCAGAGAAGCGAGATTAAATTGGGTTCTTTATAACCTATTTTTCAAACATGTTGTATCGAAATTTGTGCAGTGTTGTGACTTCGTCGTACTGGGATTGTATAAGGTGGCAATCAATTTCTGCCCCACAACACTTATTTCTTGACGCATAGCATATTGGTTATTAAAGGCAGTTGGATCATCCTATAGGTGAGCATGATTTTCCAAAAGTTTGACAAATTTCACTTTACCCTGCCTGAAGAAGGCCGATGTATAATCATAGCCGCTAAAAGCATGTAGGAATGGATGTTATTCTTCACAATTCGCGAGTATTTAAAACTTAAAGGTAAATATAAAGTATTGCCTGTGTGTCCTTTCCCAGGTTTCAAGAAATATATGGTGGATGAGTTGGGAGCAAAAGCAATCAAAATTACAAGTACATCAATATCTTCCCCAACTATGATGACACGTTATGACTGCTGACCAAATTGGATGGCTCCCATCACGATTTTAGTATCTGCATCCTCGGCAACCTGCTACAGAATAAAATTTTCTTGTTCTTCAATAAGCATTTTTATTAAACGGCGTGTGAGCGACCTACTTTCGTCAAAGTCAACTATTGCTATAATGTAATAATTGTTTCGGTGGAAAAGCTCAGCAGACTTGGTGCCTTGTTCTGACGATCCTTCTGCATCACTGGCAAATAAAATGGTTGCAGTTTTACCATAGTTGTTTTGCATACATTGAATATACTTTAGGGTGGTCCTTAAAAAATTAACTTTTAAATTTTGTATGGGGTACCCTCATATTTTGTTCTATATATAAAATAATGACTTTCACAAAAATGTTAAAATTTTAAAACATGTTTTAAGGGTCGCTAGCAAGGTTTGAATGTTTAAAAAAATTTTTAATTGACATATTTTGTAACCTAATTATAAATTATTAATACAAATCCATAGTCATTGCCAAATTGCGTCAGGGTATGATATTAGGCTGTAAAGGCTGTCATTTGTTTCAAGTTTCAACATGTTTACACAGTCTATTGTCCAAACACAGACAAGAGTATTCCGTATCTACACTCTGTTTCACCTCATCCTGGCAGCATTGTGAAAGGTAAAGAATACAAAAATATTTCTCAGTTATTTCTTTTTAAACTTAAATAGCTAAAATGCGTAGAAATTTATAAGATAATGGTTATAAATTATAGAATTTCATTTTTTGATATTCGTAAAATGTCGTACTAAATGGCCATATTCGTATCAAAATCCGAGCAAGCAGAGCCCAAAATTTAAATAATTCTTTAAACTGCTCTAATGACGAAGCGTTATCCAATAACCACACATCGGATATCATGTATCGGCATGAAAACGTTAAATTTAATGTATAGAATTTAATGTCTACCAAACACGGATTTTCTGGAGAATGTTTTTTTTACAAAAGATTAATTTACATATTTATGATTTAATTTACGAATATATACATATAAAAAGTAATCAATTACTTTTTGAAGTTGGTGCCAACCTATCTTAAGTATAGTAAAATTGTGAATATATTGTAGCTATTACCATGAATAAAGTGATGATGCAAAATTTAAAAAATGCTCTACTTCTTCAGCAAATTATTTGTTTAATCATTATCGATTGTGAATGTTTGGCACCAACTTCAAAAAGTAATTGATTACTTTTTATATGTATATATTCGTAAATTAAATCATAAATATGTAAATTAATCTTTTGTAAAAAACATTCTCTAGAAAATTCGTGTTTGGTAGATATTAAATTCTATACATTAAATTTAACGTTTTTATGCCGATACATGATATCCGATGTGTGGTTATTGGATAACGCTTCGTCATTAGAGCAGTTTAAAGAATTATTTAATTCTTTTTAGTGTTTTTTTGAAGTCGGTTAAATTTTTTTTTTTAAAAGATTATTTTATTTCCTACTTTTTAGTTATTCATACCGTAACACATAATTATCCGGATTTCAACATCTGCTGAATAAGTAAATAATTTGTCAAAAAAATTATAATTTACAAAAACTATTTATTAAACAAATAGTTTTTAATAAATTCTTTATAATTTCATTAAAAGTATTGTCTTTATTAGCATTTAATACTTCTAATATTTTTTTAAGCAAGTACATTATATTCACAACAGTCTACAATCATTTATTTATTGGTCACATACACCTGACTTGTGTGCTTGACATAAGGGGCCCACTTATAAGTCATCGTTAATATACAGGGACGAAATAGAACAAGGACTTTGAGCTTTGAAGGGAGGGGGGTCTAGATAGCACAAGGAAATTTACAACACCATAGAATTACATCAGGGAGCTCCACAAAGAGTGTGCAACGGAGCCAGTGGGATTTAAACCCACAGCCCAACTACGCTTTCAAGCGATTAGCGGTGTGGTGCCTCAACCATTCAGCCACGGTCTACATTCAATAATTATTTTTTGTAGGACTCCGTTGTCAAGGAGAAAAATGCAGACTATGTAGTAATATTTGTATTGACTCTTCAAGTATATTGACCAGGACCCAAATATATTTTTCGCTGTTAGCGAAATGAAACTGACCAATCAGAAGCCTGCTTTTTTACGAACTTGTAATTTTTATAAAGTGTGTCCTTTTAAATTTCAAAAATTTTTCTGTCAAATAAAACAAAATTTTCTGTACTAAAATACTGGCATCCAAAAAGCTGTAAACTTGTCAGGTTTGAAAATGTGGTCCAGGGCCCACAATGGCTGAGTGGTCAAGGCATCTCACTGCTAATCGCTTGAGAGCGTAGGTGACTGCGGGCTCGAATCCCGCTGACTCCATTGCACACTCTTTGTGGAGCTCCTGAATGTAATTTTCTGGTGCTGTAAATTTCCTTGTGCTATCACGTTCCTGTATATTGACGATGACTTACAAGCGGGCACTTGACGCCAAGCACACAGGTCAGATATATTCAATAAACCAATCATGTGGTCCATAATTCTACATTATTCTTTTCCTATAATCTCCATCAATTGTTTCCACATGTAAGGTGCCTCTATTTGAGAGTGGTGACATACAATGCTCAGACTCTGCTTATACATACATACGTGTTTGCGTACACTACGGCAAAATTAGACATTTTCTGTTCCAGAACTTGGCGATTTTCGCTTGGACAAGTTTGATTATACGAGTGGAGGACAATTTAACAAGCATTAGTTTGACAATAATAGTAAACTCTTCAAAATTCATGGCGATAGCTTTTGTCTAGAATCTATCAATCAATCAATTTTTTCCCGTAGTCACCATTCTCATACCAATACTCCCCATCTTTAGACAGTAAAGACATCAGAAATGAGCATCAATGATTAGGTGTTTAGTCTGAATCTGAAAACCGAAGACGCTGTTACACATAAGAAGGCACTTTTATGTGTACTGTATATGGAGGCACTTTGCAGTGTACCGACTAATAGAAATACTTTGCTAAACTCGGATGTATAAGGTCACTTTGCTATTGAATTGTAATCTTTTTGATCCCCACTTTCGATGACGGTTAGCATCGTTTTAGATATTTGGGTTTTTCTGAATGCGGCATCTTTTCTAGACAAGGTTTCGCACTTCGGAAAGTTACCTCATCCAGTAAACTATAAGGTCCGCATCTATACCTACGGACAACGGAATTGGGTGTGGAAAAGCTGACAATCCATCAATAAAGTTTCCATATTAGAGCGCGGCAAAGTGCTTTGAGAGAAACTTATGTCCAAACTATAGCAAATTTAGGCATTTTCTATTATATAACTACAGCGTCTAGAATATATAGTGTGGAAATCGGTTATCACCGTAATATTTAAATAAAAAAGAAAAATGCCCAGCTAAACTGATGGCATTGAGCTCACAGGCTATTCACACTAATTGTATATCATACTCTTATTTTAAAGAATAATGCCCCTCAAAAAAATAAGTGAAGGGGAATTAGCCCCCGTTTCACCCTTTATACTTAACCAGTGAAACTCCAAATCTAATCAGGGAAGCTCCTTATCATAATAAACCGGTATACCAAATTTGGAGCAATTCGAATAATCCTGCAAAAAAAACCATTTATCTAAATTAAGAGGGTGGACTAGCCCCCCCCCCCTTTATCCTTAACCAATGAATCCCCAAAACGAATCAGGAAAGCTCCTTAACATAATAAACAGGTATACCAAATTTGGAGCAAAGCGACTAATTCTGCATGAAAAAACCGTTTATATAAATTAAGGGGGGGGGGACTAGCCACCCTTCCCCCTTTATCCTTAACCAATTAACCCACAAAACTAATCAGGGAAGTTCCTTAACATAATAAACCGGTATACCAACTTCGGAGCAAATCGAATCATTCTGCATGAAATACCCATTTATTTAATTTAAGAGGGGCGGGTTAACCTCCCTTTTCCCCCTTTATCCTAAACCAATGAACCCCCAAAACTAATCAGGGAAGATCCTTAACCTAATAAACCAGTATACCAAATTCGGAGCAAATTGAATCATTCTGCATGAAAAACCCATTTATCTGAATTAAGGGGGTTGACTAGCCCCCCTTTTCCCCCTTTATTCTTAACCAATGAACCCCCAAAACTAATCAGGGAAGTTACTTAACCTAATTAACCGGTATACCAAATTCGGAGCAAATCGAATCATTCTGCATGAAAAACCCATTTATCTGAATAAAAAGGGGTGGGCTAACCCCCCTTTTCCCCCTTTATCCTTAACCGCCCCACCAGTGGCCGAGAGGTTCTGCTCTCGAAGCTGGTAGACGGGAGGCGCTGGGTTCGAACCCAATCGCGCCCGTCGGCCTAACCGTTTCGGAGTTTTCGTGGTTTTCTTCGAAGCCTTGGATTTTCCATGCGTAAATACGGGTTAGGTTCCCTTAGAAAGACCCCCACGAAGGGCACTCCCCCTAGGGCCTATATCCCTCGAGTAGATAATCGGCCGTCAACAATCAGCCCAACCCAACCCTTATCCTTAACCAATGAACCCTCAAAACTAATCAGGGAAGTTCCTTAACATAATAAACCGGTATACCAAATACTGAGCAAATCGAATGATTCTGCATGAAAAACCCATTTATCTGAATTAAGGGGGGTGGACTAACCCCGTTTTTCCCCCTTTATCCTTAACCAATGAACTCCCAAAACTAATCAGGGGATCTGCAGGATATTTTCTAAAACTCCAAGACGATTTTGTCTAGACGCTGTAATAATACGATGTTTACTTTGAAATCTAAAAATATATCGCAGATGTCGCTGCGATCGGCACCCTTGACTTCAGCTTCGTTGCACATTTAAGGAATACAACTTTTTAGCGCTGCTTGGATAGCAGATTTCCACACTATGTATTCTAGACGCTGTAATTTGGTACAGCTTTAGATGCTGTAAGCATGTTCACAATGCCTACTGGGTTCAGATCCTGAACCATTCTCATTGTTTCCCCAGATTCAGATATCCAGAACATGCTGACTTACTATCGCGGTAGTACGGCGTCTAGAATACATAGTGTGGAAATCTTCTATTCAAACAGCGCTAAAAATTTGTACCCTTTAAATGTGCAATGATGCTGAAATCCAGGGAACCGATCTCAGCGACATCTGCGATATATTTTCAAATTTCAAAGTAAACATCATCGTTTTATTGCAGTGTCTAGACCAAATCGTCTTGGAGTTATAGAAAATATCCTGCAGATGTCGCTGTGGACGACTCATTGGATCTCAGCATCGTTTGACATTTAAGGGATCCAATATTTTAGCACCTTTTTTAAGTATTACTGGGATAGCTGATTTCCACACTATATATTCTAGACTCTGTAGCAGTAGTACTTAGAAAGTACTAAAATATTGTATCCCTTAAATGTAAAACGATGCTGAAATCCAAAAAGTCGATCGGAGCGATATCTGCGGATATTTTCTAAAACTCCAAGACAACTTGGTCTAGACGCTGTTATAGTACAATGTTTACATTGAAATTTGAAAATATAACTCCGATGTCGCTGCGATCTGCTCATTGGATTACAGCATCATTGCACATTTAAGGGATACAATTTTTTAGTGCTGTCTGGATAGCAGATTTCCAAACTATTTATTCTAGGTGTTGTACTTGTACTCTGATACATAAGGAACTTTAAAGGTTGATTTTCAATTTTTCGACACCGACTTCCGATATCGGTTTGTGTCTGTGTGGGCCTTCCGGTTTGGTGGATGACAGAATGGTCGTTATACAGATAGATTTTTATCTCTTAGCGAAAGGAGATCGACCAATCAGAAGGCTGCATTTTTGCAAACAGCGAAAAGTTCGCAAAACTGCAAGCTTCGTTTTGGTGAATCTCGTTTCACTACCAGCGAAAAACCTATCTGGATCTCGGCCCTTGTCCAGCTAAGTTTTCGCACTGTGAAAGATCTCGTATCACTGTAAGAGTGACAGTATCAAAGATGAGCGCTATTAATCGGACGACTGCTTCAAATAGGATTTGAATTTTAAAGTTTTTATTTTTTTTTTAAATTTCTAATCATCAGATTTTGATGAAATTGGAATGGGACTAAATGGAGGACTAAAACTTTCAAACAAAAAAAATTATCAAAATCGGTTCCTATTTAAGAAAGTTATTCGTGAACATGGGCAAAACATACATACAGGTCGAATTGATTACCTCCTTCTTTTTGAAGTCGGTTAAAAAAAGGAGTTTTATCGGCAAGCATTCACTGAGATGGCAAAATTTTAGAAGGCATTTCAGGATCTGAAACTGCAGACAATTACCCATTATTGTTTCAGATAAAGGTATTGACCAGTTACTTTTTGTTCCAAAACTTCAATCAGGAATCGGCCAGCCAATAGCTTCCGCTGTTAATGAAACATTGGAGTCGTGGGAACTATAGAGCAAGTAAAATGTATGAGTTTTGATATAACCTTTGTTAATACCGGATAATCAAGAAAAGCTTGTGCTCTTCTGGAACAGATTATCAACAAAGAAATGTTTTGGCTTGCCATCATCACATCCTTGAAATACTGTTTTTTCTAAATCTTTTGTAGGAAGTTAATTGTATTTCTCCATGAGCGGTACCCCACTTTTGGCTACATCATTAACAACTTTGACTGAAGTCGCTAGATCCTTACATGTCTTGTAAGATTAATTTTCATTCCAATTAGTCACATTTGTTTAAAAAAAGTCTGAAAATAAACCCATAATTTAAAAAAAAAATCAGAGTTCTGCTTGTTAGAAAATCTTGTAAGTTCTTTTGGAGAATGACATCAGGATCAGCCCGTGTAGGTTTCAAGGTTTCATAATTTTCTTTATTTTTCAAAGCATGCACCATCTTTCTTTTACTTTAAAAAAGGCATTATCATCGAAAAAGGCAAAAGCAACTAGTTCCTCTATTAAGTACAGAAATGGCCTAGAATCTTCTTCATAACGCACAAAGAAATGATTTTATTTAACTAAATTTTCGTACTTTTTCAAGTTCTTCAGGAGCAATAAATCATTGTGCCTGATATCAGCTGTGAATGAAGATTTTCACCACAAATAATAAACTTGTAGTACTCCAGTTTCTTCCTGCTTAGAGAGTTTAAACTGATCTCTAAATAAATCTTGAGTGAGTATATGGCTTTCACCATCCATGGAGCTCAATGGAATCTACTTGGGACTCTAAAGGGAACACCTCTTTCGGGTACTCCTTCCAGAAAAATGCTGGCAAGCTCTATCAGTTCCTTGTAATAGCCCCTTTGTTGAAAATCATTAAGATGATTTTGAGCAATTTCTATGATTTCTGAAGCATTATCTGTTATTTTTTTCATTGATTAAATTGTCAGTTATAAAAGTCTGAAATACGTTATGACCGATACATATCCACGAAATTTTAAATCTTTTGAATAACAGTATGTCTGTTCTGCTTGAAACTCCGAGTGACTTAACAACAACTTCCTGAAGCATAATTTCAAGGATATGATGATGGCAAGCCAAAGCATTTCTTTGTTCATATTCTGTTCCAGAAGAGCACAAGCTTCTCTTGATAATCCGGTATTAACAAAGGTTATATCAAAACTAAAACATTTTACTTGCTATGTAGTCCCCACGACTCCAATGTTTCGTTAACAGCGAAAGCTATTGTCTCCCTTGTTCCTCATTGAAGTTTTGGAACAACAAGCAACGGGCCAATACCTTTATCCGAAACAATAATGGGTAATCTGTCTACAGTTTCAGATCTTGAAATGGCTTCTAAACCTTTGCCACGTCAATGAACAGGCAAAGGTACGCTTGCCGAGAAAACTCTTTTTTTGAAGTTTTGGGCTCTGCTTGCTCGAATTTTGATACCAATATGGCCATTTAGTACGACATTTTACGAATATCAAAAAATGAAATTCTATAATTTATAAATATTATGTTATGAATTTCTACGCATTTTAGCTATTTAAGATTTAAAAAAATAATAATAACGGAGAAATACTTTTGAAGGCGGAATGTTACTGTTTCTACCTTTCACAATGCTGCCAAGTTGGAGTGAAATAGAGTAAAACATGAAATACTCCTCTCTGTGTTTGGACAACAGACTGTATAAATATGTTGAAACTTGAAGTAAATGTCAGTCTTTACAGCCTCATATCATACCCTAACTCAGTTGGGCAATGCCTTTTGATTTGTATTAATAATTTATAATTAGATTGCAAAATGTCACTTTTAATTTTTTTTAAACATTCAAACTTTGGCAGCGACACATAAAACATGCTTAAAATTTTGAAATTTTCGTGGAAGTCATTATTTTATATATAGAAAAAAACAGGAGGGTGCCCCATACAAAATTTAAAAGTTAATTTTTTAAGGACCATCCTAATGTACTTGGAATAATTGATGAGAACTTTTCTCTTGGCTCCCAACTCACTGGATGAAACAGGAATCTACGATCATGGACAGTTTGTATGGTTTATTCAAAATCATCAAGGGGAGTGAACAAATCATAAAATACCTATATTTTCGGCTTCCTCGTACCGATGTTATTAAACAGATAAGTCGGATATTGAGCCAATTCAGATTCAAGGAATTTTCTAAGTTCTTCCTCTGATTTCTTGTGGAAAGGAATTCGGCAAAAAATCGTCTCCGGATCGACGGATACCTCCTCATCGTGGATTGTTTTCAGCACACGTGAAGCTTTTCATTGGAGCTTACTCGATTGAATCTTTTGAAATTCACATGGCCATAATCACCACAAATGACACTTTTAACACTTGCAACTCTATTGTCTTTGGGTACATGGCACTTTATTTTATCGCCACTAATCACTCCTGTACTCAGACACATCACATAGTCACACGAGGGAAACGGGTTGTAAGACAGGAACCATGAAACAAACTTATCGACATCTATGTTGCCCTTTATGATTCTAGATAATCTCTAACCAACGTGCTGTTCTGTTGTACAAAATGATACCCCACAGAGCTTTTGCACTTATTGGGAAATATCCATGATTATGGGCACCGTAGTCTATTTAGCCAGGATGCTGTCGGTCAGTCATCTACCACGAGAGAGACGCCCAGTACTCTTTAACGATCTCATCAGAGTCTGCTCAATATTCATGTCTGACCATATCCTAGACCAAAATGTGTCTGATCGTCTTCTTGTGAAATAACCTTTGTTTACATAAAAATCATATTGTTCCGGAATCCGACATGACTCCAGTTCCACCATGTCAAGTAAATATAAGTGGCAGTACTTCGCATAGAGGAAATGCACGCTTAAGTGGAAGTAGGTAAGCATTTCTTTAACGCCAGAATTAAAATTAATTTGGGGATATTGGTTGTATTTCATGTGCAATCATTTGTTGAAAAGGTTGTAGAAATTTTCGTATTCATGTAATTAGATTTTGAAGTTGTTAATTAAACAGTACCAGTTCTACTGTTTTGTAAGCGAAATTATTCATTTAGCCGATAATTCGTACACAAAAAAACAATTTTATGAGGTTTTTTTTTTTTTAGAAAAAATTGGAAAAATGCACTTTTTTGATTCTCGCTTATTATTGTTGCAATTTTTTGTCTGTGGTACTCAATCGACGCAGAATGTTATACTTTACAATTTAAGAATAAGGATTTATTCTGTAGAGTAAACGGTTTATGAGTTATTTGCAAAACACTGAAAAAGCCCAAAAATTTTGAAGTTTTTCGTGGTGCGATGTCTAAAGCTCACAAGGAAAAATTGGTCAAACTTCAAATCCCTTCATTTTAATGTGATGATGTAATAACAAAGTGATTAAAACTGTTTCCAGCTGTCCGAGAATTATCGGTTACTACGACTCTTTTTTTGAGCTAATTTTACTAGCCTAAAAATTCGTGCATTAGTTTTTGAGATATAGCTATCGCGAGAATAGTGTAAAATGCAAAATAGCAGCGACACCTGTTATACGATTTACACAAAAACATAATCAGCACCAACATCTTTCGAAATCTAAGAGTTTATGAATGTTGACGAAGTTCCGTGGATTAGTTCTTGAGATGTGACTGTTATTAAAATCGTGTAAATCCTAAAAAATGCAGCATAGCAGTGCCACTTGTTGGGTGATTAACGCCAAAACCTAATTAGTAACAACATATGTCAACATCTAACCGATTCTGAAATTTGATGAAAATCCATGCATTCAGGACTCGCAGCGTCCCCAAAAATTTCACAGTTTGCTACCACTATTTTAAAACGATACACTTTATTTTAAAATTCTATTGCCAATATAAAGAAATCTGTCACGAAGATTCTTTATTTTAAATAGTGGTAGGAAATGTAGAAAAATGTAGAACGCTGTGTGCCCTGATGCATTAGATCTTGAAATAGAGTTTTTTCGGAAATTATGAAAAACATAGCATAGCAGCGTTTTAAACAGCGTTAGCTGTTGGGAAATTTATACCAAAATATAATCAGAGATAACTTATGTTAACCTCTAACTGAGTCTGAAATTTGATAGAAATATATGCATTGGTTCTTGAGATAGAGTTTTTGTTGAAATCGTGAAACATGCAGTATAGCAGCGCCGCCTGTTCGGAGATTTAAACAAAAAAGTAATCAGTAGCAATTTATATCAAGATCTAACTAAATTTAAAGTTTTATTAATTTGGTGCATTAGTTCTTGAAATAGAGTGCCCACAAAATTTTTGTCACATACATACAGACAATTCCTAAAAACAGTCAAATCGTGTTCAGGACTTTCTAAAACGTATAACTTCATCTAAAATCGGAAGTCGTAATTTTTCACGAATCCCACTCTCTTCTTGTATAGGTAGAAGAAAGTAAAAGGAACGAACGAAGTCCCAAGAACATAGTACACAAATAATAAATTAGTCGGGATGTGCCAATCCTAAAACTTTCTTCTATCTCATACATGTTAATACTTCAAATCAAAGCCGCCTCAAGACTACAAGCCAAACACGAGGTTTTGTGACGTCACGACGGGGGGCTTAGATCAGCCGTGAAGAGCACATGCGTTATTTAAAACATATTAATTCTTTCCTCTATATACCAACTTATTATCACAACATATGGGAAAAAAATAAAAACGTATAGTTTAAAGACCCTAATTAAGTGCTTTTTAATCAATTTCGATCACTCGAAACAATAATAATAACGATAACACAAAAACAAAAATTATGAAATGATATCACTGTGTCAGTCAAAATGTGCACTTAATTAAAGTTACATTAAAGAAAAATGATTGGTTAATGAAAAAAAATCGAAGTATTAAATTTAATTTAGTGAATAGTTTTCATTATTTATTCTACTTTGAAATTTACAAAAATATCAATTATCTATTTTCTATATATTCTAAAACAAGACATTAATAAATATATATAAGCAAAATCTACAAATATGTATATAATATATATATAAACATATATATGTAGTTTTAAACACATAGAGAGTTACTTTGCTTTCAATTATTTCATTTTCAAAAATAAATAAATACCAATATTCTGTCAATCAAAACCCACATTTAAAATTAAATTAAAGTGGATGAAAAATGATTGTTAAATGAAAACAAATTCAAGTTGTATGCTATTTTTATTATTCATTGTGTCTTGAAATTATACAATAAATATCCTATTAAATATTTAGTGATTTGAAACATGCAAAGGAGTATAATAAATTTAATATAAATAAATAGTAAAACTACAGAGTGCATGAAATTAGGTAACAACACAGATAAATTTTTCTTACTGTAAACTTTACTTAGCAGAAGTGGGTAATTTTCACATAAAATCGATTAAATTGAAAAAACACAAAGCTCTCATAATAAAACAAAACAAGGTCATGAAACAGAAAATTATTATTTTCTTAATTTTTGTATTATTTTAAGATATTATGCAAGGTACAAGCAATACAGTTTTTAAAAAGTGTACTGAAACTTGGTGAGAACAAAAGAAAGAAAGAAAACACTTTCATCAATTGGAATTGAAATATTCCTAACATATATTTATTTTGTTCAGATATTCAAGAATTAAGATTTTGGACTTTGTACTATATATCATTAGAAAACTAATGATTTAAATTTTATTATAACAACTTAGTATTACATTGTTTTCAAAAGAAATTCTTCATACACGTTTTCCTCATAACGAATCAAGTTGAAATCATTTATTATGGACCAATTGGGGGTACTTTTTTAGACACCTTATAACATAAATAGAAAAACAAATAAAAGTTTGCAAACAAATACTCCTTTGCAACCAATCCATGATTTTTTCTACTATTATTCTACTAATATTTTTTCATAAAGTTGTGACCATTTTTTTGTGATACTCTGTATACAAATGTAAATAGTACCTGGTACGAAATTTATGCATGCATACAATACGTATGAAGTTTAGCACTAACCACTTATGCATTATTCGCGAATAATTTCTTCCGATAGATAAAAGGGGGGGTCCCAGAATGGTGCTTGCTCCGAGGACCTAGATAAACAAAGTCGGGTCCTGACTACACAGAAAAGTAAATTTATAATTATGTAACAATAATTTTATTTATTGTTATTTTTAATTAAACGTTAAAAGTTATATAAAAACACACAAAATTTTTGAGAATTCGGAAGGGGGGGGGGGATAAATTGTTTACAGTCATTGTAAAAATAAAGAGATTCAGACACATCATTCCCATATCCGTAATTGTCATATATAAGCATGCACTGTGTAACAAATATTATAAAATGAATTTTTATTAAGAGTTTAAGATTAAAAAACACCAATAAATTAGTATGTGTATTGATCGGGCTTTAAAAGAAATAAACAAGATAACAATTTTTTGCATCCATAGAAATTATGATGAAAGTTTCTAGTACATTTAAATTTTTAAGTATGAAAATATCTATAAAAATACATAAATTTTGGTATCAAATTAAAGCCCAATCAATTCTGCCTAACAGAATAATCAGAGTTATACTATTCTCACGATGAGTGTTTTCTAATAAAAGTCGATCATTAAAAGTCACTCTAATGAGAGAAAACAGAACAAATTAAAAAGATAGGAAGGTGTGACAAGTTATAAATTACATAATAATTAAGCTTGTAATTAAGACTTTTGGTTGAAAATGTTTTAGCATGATTAGTATCCAAGAAACTCAGTCTGACATAAATTTCAGCTATCTAGTGCCAGTATTTCCGAGTAAATAAAGTCAGAAGTTTTAATCGAAATTATTGAATAGCAAGAAAGGTAAAGTTTAAACTAATAATATTTATGCTGTACTTACTGTATACAAAATTTCATCAGTTTTCAGTGGTAAATATCTGAGTAATAATAATTTTAAAGTTTTTTTTTATTAATTTGTTTAAATTAAAAGAACTAATTAAAATTTCCACTTGAAAATATAATAGTTGAGGTAGAAAAATATGTCGCATAGGACATTAAAATTTCAAACTGAATTGGTCGTATAGCTTCCAAATTATAAGGAGAAATGTGTTGGCCCGAACAGAGCTGTCTAGCTCTGGCACATATTAAAATGAAGCTATTTTTACATATTTATAAAGAATATAATTAAACAACGAAAACTTTATTAATTAATAACTTTTGTGATAATTCACCGATTCACACCATTCAAGCACCAATTTTTAGCAAATTACGATAGACGGGGAATGATATAAGTCTCGATACGATTTAGTGATTTTTGCCACTTTAAATTACTGCTGTTTTTGAAATGAAACAGAAGTACAATAATATCGTTTTGTTTTGAAACACGTACACGGGATTGTTGACAATACGATACTGGGATTTAATAGTTCATTTATTTTAAAGAAGTTAAAAATAAAAGATATTCTGAACACAAAAAATAGAGCTAGTACTAATAAAATATAAGTAGTTAATTTGAAAATAAAACTTACCTTCAAAAGAATATGTTCTATTAGTTAAGTAAACAACACGTGCATATGTTACATTTTAATTCTAAACAACCAGATACAAGTTTCAAAATCTCGGCATTGGCGCCAGCCCCGGGTCGTTACGTCACATATGTGGGGGAATGAAATCGTGTCTGGCTTGATAGTCTTAGAAGGCTTTGTTCAAATTCGCTAACACGGTGCTTAAATTAAATGGCAATTTATGCCCATCATGAAGATTCTAAAGGCATGAAATTCCGTGTATTAGTTCTTGAGATATGACTATTGCTAGAACTGTGAAAATCATACAAAATTCAGCATAGCAGTGCCACCTGTCGGATGAGTTACACTAAAACCTAGACAGCACCTATTCATATCAAGAAAAAACTGAATCTGAGGTTTGATGAAAATCAGTGCATTAGTTCTTGAGCTAGAGCTATTGCGGCAATCATGAAAAATGCAGCATAGTAACGTCACCTGCTGGGGCGATATACACAAAAAACTAGTCAGCAACAGTTTATATCAAGGTCTAACTTAATCTAAAGTTTTGTGAAATTCCATGCATTAGTTCTTAAGATAGTGACTCCAAAGTTTTTGTTACATACAGACTCGCAGCCTCACAGGGTGACAGACAGATTTACCGACAGACATTTTCTAAAAATCATCAAATCGTGTTCAGGACATTCTAAAACGTATAAATTCATCGAAAACCGAAAGTCGAAAATTTTCACGAATCCAATACTTTCTTCTTGTAAAGATAGGAGAAAGTAACTACGAACTATTGAAAACAGCTTTAGTCTGAGACTTTTCTAATTGAAGCGCGATGACCCTCATTTAGTGTTTTTTTTTCATTACTGTACCATCCGCCTAAAAATAAAAAAATAAAAAACAGGTGAGGGAATATCGTATACATTTTAATCTCCAAATTGTCCCAAAAATAAACAGAAACAGCCATTCTACTGGAAATTATGTCTTCTGTCAATTCATGTTAAGAAATAAATTTAGGTGATTTTCTTCGTACTGAAAATGAGCAAAATGTAACACTAGAACCGCCATAAGGGGCCATTTTGACTCCTGCCAAATTGATAATAGTTGATTCGAACCAGAAATTTCATCAAAAGATATGTTAAATGAAAATAGGCTAACAAGTAAATCAGCAGATCAGGGGCCTCAACCTCAGCTCTGCAACTCATTATTTTGAGCATACTTTGCGTAATATTAATCTTTCTACAAAAATGCAATTTAAAGTTTTTAAATTACATAAACATTTATAAAAGTAAAAAATATTTCTAAGGTTTCAGACATTAAAAGAGTTAACTTAAACACGTTGTTATGCAATGGTATTCAGAAATTCTCGTGAGCTGTCTGGTAATTTTTAGATAACTAGGGGGCTCTGCCCCCTACGAGCTACGCTCGCCAACCCCCCGTTCAGACACACCAAAATCCAAAAAGCACGCTAATTTGATCGGCTTTAAAAATATTGAATTAAAATTCGAAAAAAACAAACAAACAAACAAACAACAACAAAAAAAAAAACAGTAGCGATCTCTCTGTAAACGGGTTTCCATTCGTCTTCCTTGGATTGGGGATTTTTAAGGCCAAATCTGCTGCTGTTAAGAGATACAATGGCTGTTTTCGTATTTAATTAAAAAAATTAGTTAAACATTTGAAAAAAAGCTAATGTAAAATGAATTAAGTAAACAGTGTCATTGTCTCCCGGTATTTTTTAACAGTGCTATAAGATAGTTCTTTTAAATAATTCATTTTAAATGTATCGTTTCAAATCAGACGTAATTTACACCAAGGTTTTATTTCTCTTATTAATATTCACGTGAAAATACTTTTGTTGTTAGAAGGAAATATTATTTGCGCTGTCTTTGAATTCACGATAATAGTTGAAAAGATTATCTCAAAATATCTCGCGGAAATATATTTTTCAATTTAAATTGTTTTGCTACATTTTTTGCCATTTTAAATATGACCTAATTTCCTCAAATTACAAGTTTTAACGCATAATAATGATTTTTTTTTTAATTTTAAGATTTTGTTTCTCTTTTAAAATTCAAGTGTAAAGATGATTCGGCACAGATGTCATATACTTTCATATACGCAACGGGTACTTAACTGGCGCTAAAGTGTCGTTATTTTGCTTGATATGGTAAACCGGATGTTGTTGTTTATGCTATTGATGTTTTCGCCAAATTGGCGTCGGAAAAAAATTGCGCCAATATGTCAAATCTATGTATATGACATCTATGCCTATGGTTCTTATGACGTAATTTTCCTGCTTTTAACATGTAATCATTTAATTCTAATTTTAAAGGTTTTTTTTCCGTTTGTAATAGTCAGGTGTAAATAAATTTTTAATTTGAAGTAAAAATTATTGTTTGCGCTGTTTATGCAACTGGCAACAGTTTAAATTAATAACATTTTCTAAAATTTGTAAAAAATATCTGCCGAAATGCTAAAAATTTTAATTTAAAAATCAAATAAAACCACAAAAAATGAGTCAAATAAGAAAAATAAATGCAATCTGCACATCGGGAACTTATAACGTATAAAATGATCTAAAAATGATTAAATTCTTATGTGTATTTTTAGCTCCAATAAAAGTTTTTTAATGGAACGATTTTGTCCAACTTTAGCATTAAATATCTCTTAAAATAATTCTTTGATTTAAAAACTGTCTGCATCAGCGTATTTATCAAACATTTCTCTATAACACCACCGATTTTCATATTTTTGTATGCAACAGTTTTTTTAATATTAACGATGAAAGGCCATTCTTAAGCATTCAAATTTGCCGATCTGCCCGGAATGTCTACGCAGATTTTCATTGGTTCATTTCTAAATCAAAACTTTTTTTTATATATAGAAGGATAAATTAGATTTCTTCAGGGGGGTTCTGCTTCCCTGAGCCTCCCCTGGTGTGATTTAATCTACATTTGTAATTTTTTATTGATTGTGTTAATGATTATCGTATATCTAAGATTTCTTCTTACTCTGAATTTATAAGGATAAGCAACACTTTGGACAAGCATTTTACATTATCCTAATATCCATATAGTAGTATTTTGGTACTTGCCTGCGAACTACAGATACCTGTATCTGATGGATAAGGGACTTTTGGAAATATAAACTGAGACATCCAATTTAGAAATCTAATATGTTTATAATATTCATTTCAGAAAATAATTTTTATTGCCGTTCTGAAATATTTATATCTAAGATCTAATCTAAATATCTAATAATATACTCGATAGCCTTAACTTATTAAAATCACCCAATAATAGGCGTATTTGGAGACTTCTAAACCTAACGAGTAATCATTCATCATCGTGTCCACTTCAAATTGACTAAAAAAAATCGTGATTTGGCGCCGTAAAGTATTTTTTGTGATAGCCCTTTAATAGTATCCACATTCAATTTTTGAAGCAAACTTATGTTTCAGATCAAATTACGAATGATTAACTAACCTTTTATTTCTCTTAGCCTTGTATTGCCATTCTGTAATATTTAGATCTAAGATCTTATTTAAATATAAATGCTAATCTATTTGATAGCATTAGCTTATAAAATTACCCCCAAAGTAGGCATGTTTGGAGACTTGTAAACCTAAAGAGTAAGCATTTATCATCGTGTCCATTGCTAATTGACTAAGTAGCAAACGTGTGAACATGATTATTGAGGCAATATTGTTATTATTTTTGTTTTTAAGAATGAAAACAATTATTTCTTTGCTAATCATGACGTCATTTTCGACTTTGATATCTATGTGGTTCATATTATTGACTTTTGCTATCCACTTACTTTAGAAAAGGTTTTCTTTCCTTTTAAGTAAAAAAAAAAATAAATCTTTATGTTAACTATGGGAAGACGATAAACAGAAACATATTGATAACAATTTTCTTTGAATAATAAGAATTAATATCATAACTCAAGACCCTTTTATTTCAACATCAAAGCGTATTCGTTTTCTTTTCGATATATGATGTCATATTCGCTTGCTTCTTATGCTTACTCAAATCAATCTACCTTATTATTAAGACATACTTAAAACTTTCCGTTTTATTTCCAATATGACATCATGTTCTTATTTTTTTACTTTTACTTTCGTAATTTTTTCTTTCTTTTTAACGTGAAAATCTTTCCATTGAAAATTTATTGTTTAGGAGGAATTATTATTCCGGGTTTTGATTTTTCTGGGTAACGAAAGAAATATTGATAAATTTTATAGAAAAATATTAATTGATTCTTTAGGAAAATAGTGAGCCTTTGAATTTATAAGCAAAATAATTGAATGAAATAAGTAAAACATAGCCTAAATTCATTTATGGGTTAAAATCTATCTACCCGCAAAAATACAAACACATTAATTTTCCCTTTTCGACGTTGGCTTGATTCAAACATTACACACACACATTATGCACCTTTAATATTATTAGGATGAATTACTGTTGCTAAGGTAACTGATAAAAGACAAAGAAAAAATGAAATCTGTACATTTCAAATAAGTAAATTTATAAAACAAAATGTTTTATGTTATTGGAACACATATGTAACATAATGTAAAAGTTCACCAAAATTTACATAAATAATTTAAAACATTTGACAAATGCATTGACAAAATTTCAAACTAATAGGATTAATTTAAGACCCGTAATGAGAAATTTCAGTTTCCATAATTTACCATTTAAATCCATTAATCAAATGAGTAATTATCTTTCGGGAGAAATGAAAATTTGAAAATCGTCTGAAATGCCATAGAAAAGCGTTATTGTACAAAATAAACGGTCAAGTTCGAGTATTTCTTGCGCACAGAGGGTTCCCTACAATAAATATATGAATTCGTAATTGTATTATTAAAAAAAAACGTTCCTAAAAGAATACTAAGACTTTGTAAAAAACTATACAAAGTAGAATTGGGTATAACAGTATATACTAGAAAAATGTAAATGGATATACCATGAAAGTTCAAAGAGATGTGGAACCTAAATAATATCAAATATAGCTATTCTTTATAACTCATTTTTACTTTCTTCTATTTTAACAGGAAGAAAGTATTGGATTCGTGAAAATTTTCGAATTCCGGTTTTCGACGGATTTATACGTTTTAGGGGACAGAGATAGTGAAAATCATGTTTTTACAAAATGTCTGTCTGTGACACAAATTTTGTGGGAGATCTACCTTAAAAACTATTGAACGGAATTTAATAAAACTTTAGATTCAGTTAGTGCCTGATATAAATTGGTGCTGATTATTTTTTGGTGTAAATCGCTCAGCAGCTGGCGCTGCTATGGTGCATTAATCATGATTTTCAAAATCACGGATTTTCAGAAAACTCCAGATTCAGTTAGTCCTTGATATAATTCGGTGCTGATAACCTTTTGGTGTAAATCGCCCAATAGGTGGCGCTGTTATGCTGCATTATTCATGATTACCGCAATAGCTCTATCTCAGGAACGAATGCACGAATTTTCATCAATCTCCAGATTCAGTTAGCTCCTGATATAAATTAGTGCTGTTTAGTTTTTGTTGTAAATCGCCCAACAGGTCGTGCTACTATGCTGCAATTTTCACGATTTCCGCAACAGAATATGAAGAACTAATGCATGAATTTTCATCAAACTTTAGATTCAGTTTGTCCCTGATATAAATTGATCCTGATAAGATTTGGTGTATATTGTCCAAGAGGTGCCACTGCTATGCAGAACTTTTCACGATTCCTCAAATTCAAAGAGAAGTTCACATACGTTGTCCCTGATTAGATTTTGGTATTAATCACCTAACCAGTGGCGCCGCTGTGCTGCATTTATCAGGAAGTATTGACATGTATGAGATAGATGAAACTTTTGGGATTGACACATCCGAATAGTTTAATATTATCTTAATCTGTTTATAATGAACTTAATTCGGTACTGACAATGAAAGCAGTGCATATTTAAACTTCATTTGGCATTTCATAAAACTAAATTCAGCATAGTAATAACTTTCTATCTACAGTGTAGCTAAAATTAAACATTCCTTCAAAGTTTACATTTGGCATTGTGCTAAGCTCGCTTCGAAAAGAGATCAGAAATATGCAACGCCGCCTTGGACCGTGCAGCGTTTTTCCAGATAGGTTTTTAATTAACTTTTAAAGTCACTCGAAGCGATTGAAAGATCCGTTCAATGCAAAATAGTCGCGAATCTCATAGTATTTAAGTAATTCGTTGTAATTAATTGTCTCAGGGCTCTTAAAATTGGAAAATATGAAAAAAAAACAGACCAGATTTAATATTTAAAATCTTAAAATGTATGTGATTTTAAAACACAATTTTTATTGAGATGAAAGATATAAGTAAGTTCTTTCATTTTATGCATTTAAAAATTGCAAGATGCAGAATTAGCATTTACAGGGGGCTCCAAACAGTCACACATTTGACAAGCAGAAAATTGGTATAACAGCTTACGCGCACGATTAGAAAATAAACATAGCAACTAGAACAAAAATTGGTGCCTACTTATACTTCAGATTATAATAATTCCCCTGAATCTAAATAAATTTGTATTTAAAGCATTTTTATAATTTTAATACGAAGTTGTATTTAGCTAATACAAAATTTTGAAAATTTCAACAACATAATCACTTAAAAAAATATTTTTTTGAGCAATAAAAGAGAAATTTTAGCTTCAGTTTATACAGATTAACATGAAACGCATGTTTTGAAAATTTCATGAAAAAATATTCAAAAGTTTAAAAGATATCGTGCGCGTTATGCCCAAAAAAGTCATTTGGAGAAAAAGGACTTAAAAGTTTCGAAAATGCCGCTTCAGCTATTGAGCGGGTATAATTTTAAAAGCCATAACTTCTGTTCTAATGAGAATTTGAAGAAAACAATTATATTAAAATGTTCAGAAAAAATAGAAGATTAACATCTAAAAAAATTAAAATTAATTTTTTTTGAAGCTTTAAGAGTCCTGAGACCCCTTGAATAGTTTTTAACAATTTGATGTTTATTGCTATTATACTGTTAGTGGCCCTTGCATTACATATATATATCATTAAAAGTTGTTACCCAGGCTTTAAAAGCCGATGGTACATAGAGTACGCTACCCCTGTCATTATGTATGTCCAAACCATCCATATCTTTAAGGGTTAATAACTCGGATAATTACCGACGATTTTTTCCGAAATTCATGATCAACAATGCTTTTATACTTATGCTACGATAGGTACCACCAGCGCTGCTCAACACCTTTGCTGAATGCCTGTAAATCGAAATTTGTGTGTAACGGAAAAATGCGATTTTCTCAAAAACTATGTGACCTAGAGTAATCGCAATAATTTTCCTGCAAGGTTTAAATTAATGTCTACTACCTCTAATTTTTTCATAATTTTAGTTTCAGTAGATTCGGAATTAGATGGTGGGGAGCATATTTTTCCGCTAAATTTTTGACGATATTTTTGAGCATGTAGGGGAGACCGGGGCTAGTAGGCGCAGTTTTTAATTTTTGATTTTTATAAATTTTTTATTTAAGTTCTTTAACAAAGTTTAACTGCACTTTTAAAGAACAGACAGAACAGAAAACAGAAATCACCCACTCGTGGACAGCCAACCTTGCGGTATAGGAGCTGAATGTCCACAAGGAGAAAAAAAAACATATCCCCCATCCCACGAAACCCTCAGACACCGGAGCGGGCCCAGAGGCCTCAGCAGGATGGAAGACCCACCTTTATTGAAATTTCACTTAGGATGTAGTACAATCTTCTCACAAGAGATACCCAATGTTGCATAAGCTGGGCGAGCCCAAATTAAACAATATTTTGAAACTTTGGATCTTTTATGTATGGATATTACAGATCATCAATCAGTTATTGTGAAAACTATTTGAGAGTAGAAAGAATATGATTTATTTAAAGTTTAATAGAAATAGCTTAAAAGCTTGAAATCTTGAAGCCTGAAATTTAAAATTTGAAATTTAAAAAACTAATTCATCAAGGAGATTAGCATTAAATCTTAAAAAGTCATAGAAGTTTTGATAAATCTTAATAAATTCTTAATAAAACTAAATAAGTAATCCATTTAGGATAAAACAGATAATAAAATCAATGCAAGAATTTGAAAATTTGAATAATATTTAAATTAGATATTAAATTTGCTGAATTTAATTATGTTCTTGAGTGATGACCTGTTAAAACAAGTTTGAGATATTGATTACTGATTATATTCCTGAGTGATGACCTGTTAAACAAATTTGAGATATTGATTATTGATTATTATTAATTTTAAAGTTCTAAATTTGAAAGTCTTTGTATTTCACAGTTCAATAAAGTTTGTTTCATAATTTTTAATCATTATATTTTACAGATCTAAGGATTATATTTCGTAGTTCGTAGGCATTATTTTACAATCCAGAGCACTATAAATTTCTTTTTGAAGATTTAATTCACAGTTTGAGGATTTAGATCACAGTTTCAAGATTTAGTTATAGATTTCACTATTTTGGTTCAAAGATATTATATTTCTTTGTTCTTGGGCTTTATTTTACTGAGCAAGGCCCTAAAGCTTTTTGTTTGAAGACATATTTTACAATTTAAAGACATATTTCACAGTTTGAAGATTTGAAAACATATTTCGCAGTTTTTAGACATACTTTATTTTTCACAGTTTTAAAATTTAAAGATTTGAAGATTTTGTCAAAGTTCAGAAATTTAGTCTTTTTGCAAATCAAGATATTACGTAACAATTTTCTGAATAATCTTGGTTGTCTAAGGCATTTTATTATTTTCTATAATATTCTATGACACTGTTTATAAAATCTTTTTTATGAAGGAATAATGTTTATTGAGAATATTGTAGTTTTCATTTAGCGCTGAAAAGTTTGCTGGATCCAGTAAAATTTTTTGGAAGTTTTTCCTTAAGGTTTTGTTTTTATTGAATTTGAAATGATTAGGTAAAAGAGAACAATTCCCAAAAATATAATGTTGTACTGTTCCTCTAGCTTTGGTGCAGGAGCACATGTCCGAATTTAATTTGCCGATTTTATGTAAAAATGCAGGAAAACTGCCATGGCCACTAATATAATAGACTGACGATATTGAAATGCAGATAAATTCTTTGTTAACTTTATCTAGAATTTTGTATGTATCACGTCCCTTTTCTGAGTGTTTCCAGATGTCTTGCCAGTCAAGGATAATTTTCTCCCGTGTATAATTTTTTATTATTGAATCCGGGTATGGTATATATTGAATTTTATCGTAGTGGTCGTGTTTAATTGCGTTTTTAGCCAAGGTGTCTGCCCGTTCGTTCCCAACAGTTCCTATATGAGCTTTTGTCCATGCTATATTTAGTATTTTTTGCGGGATTTTTTTGAATTTCTGTATAAATCTGTCTTATGATTATATTTCTTGGGAAAATAATTTTCAGGGCATCTAATGAAGATCTGCTGTCTGTCAATATAAGAACTGATGTGAATCTGGAGGTTGAAAACCATTCTATAGAATTTAATATTGCTTTAAGCTCTGCCTGATAGATTGAATTGTGAGGATTTAGCCGTGCAACACTATCATGGATAAAAGCATCGTTTAACATTACTGTAAAGGCACATGATGTCCCCTGCTCCATTAGAGAGCCATCTGTATATATCATTAATTTGTTGTTACGAATCTGTGACTCCGTTATTTCTTCTATTATATTCAGGTTATTGATTTTGTAGTAATCCGGAAAATCAAACGTACTTTCCTTCAACATTAAATTATCCTTATTTATTTTCATTGATTGAATTATTAAATTTCTTTTTCCCATTTTTGTCTGGTATGCCATGAATTCATTCTGGATTTTCGTAATGATTGGTGGTATGCCTGTTAAGACATTTAATGCTTCGTGTGAGATACTTCTGTAGGTTTTGATGACATTCCTTAAACTCATTCTTTGTATTGTCTTTAATGTTCTAGTACCACGACTGTTCAAATTAGGGAACCAAATTTCATGTGCATACAACATTTGTCTTTCCACTACCGTCGTATACCACACCTTTTTTATTTTTGGATTAATTCCTTTCTGGTAATTTCCCAGAAATTTGAAGCTGGTCACGAACTGAGATATTCTTGCCTTTAAGTCATCTAAGTGAATTTGAAATTTAAATTTTTGGTCAAAGATAATTCCTAAGTATGGTAGTGATTTTTCAATTTTAATTGTTTTATTTTTAATTTAAAAATTGGATGTCTGTTATTTAATAGATTTCTTCCAAAGAGTATGGCTTTTGTTTTTTCTTGTGAGATGTTCAGGTTTAGTCTGTTACAAATTTCTTCAAAACTTCGGATCTTATCGTTAGCATCTTTTTCCAAGCCGGATCTTGTATTTCCCTTTATTAAGACCACGAAGTCATCTGCATAGACTACTAGTTTAGGAAATTTTTTAAGTAGTTCCTTAATAATGAAATCTGCCACTATTAACCATAGAAGCGGGCCTAAACATGAACCCTGTGGGCATCCCTTGAAACTGCGAACCCACTGAATGAAATTAAAATGGTTTGCTCCAATAAATCTTTCACTTATATAGTTTATGAGTAAATTTTTTAAATATCTAGGTAGTTCTGAATCTTCAATTAGTTCCGAGATCATATTCCAATCTATTGAATCAAAAGCTCCTTGGATATCAAATGATATTAGTCCTACATATTTATTTTGCTGGAGAAGTTCCATTATTTGATTTTTTACTGATTGTAATGACGTTAGTGTACTTCTCTTCTCTCTGAAGCCATGTTGCTGGTTTGCTAAGAGATTTCTGTTTTCTAGATAAGTTTGTGTACGAATTTTTATGATTCTTTCTAACACCTTACCCATCATTGGGAGTAAGGTTATCGGTCTGTAGGACTTTGGAATTCTTGGGTCTTTATTCTTCTTTCGAAAGAATATAACTACACCTTTCTTCCACGCCGTTGGAAAATGGCCAATCTGAAGACATTTATTGTAAAGGAGTAGCATCAGTTTTGGATATCGTTTAGTTAGATTCTTTATTATTTTTATGCCAATTCTATCATACCCTGGTGCTTTTTTAGGATTTTGTTGGCTGATAACATATTTGAGTTCCCTCATATTGATTTTAATCTTGTCAAAATCTTCATTTGTGATAGGGTCCCGATTTATTCTCGAGTGGATTTGCTCTATATCTGGATTACCAAAATGATGATAGATTAGATTTTGTTGTATATCAAGAAATGAGTCCTCTGTTGCTGATGTTTCTAGTGTTGTGTGGATTAAATCGGTATTTTTTAGGTATTTTCCCTACATTATTTTGAAAGCTGTGCCATATACACTTGAGGTTTGTTGACAGAATGAATACCATGAGTCTTGTTTAGCTTTCTTGATATGTAATTTGTATTCAGCCAATGCTTTTTTATATTCTTTCCTGTACTGTTGATTTTCTAAGTCTCTTCGAAATCGTTTATGTAGTGCGTTAAGTCTACTACGCTCAATTTTGAGTTTGTCTGTGTACCAGTTGATATTTAGGTCTCTTTTTTATTTTTATTTTTAAGTGTCAAATTCATTAAATTTTCCATGTGTATTTGGAAGTTGTTTACCCATGTATCTAACTCCTCAGGAGTTGATGTTTCTTGAAGTGTTGTCCATAATTCTTCTTCCTTTTTATCAAATTCTTTGTTGAATTTTTTAAATGTTTCATATTTGGTTTTAAATCTGTACAGACTTCGTAAGAGAGGTTCTAATTTCAATGTGAAGTTTATGTATCTGTGATCACTTAAGGATGGAAAGTCCACTTCTACTGCCCAAGAGTCGAGTAAGTCCTTCGTACTTAATCCACATAATGTAAGATCAGGGTTACCTTTCTTCTTTCCCAAGACAAAAGTTTTTTCTGCTTGTGGGTCATTCACTATTATTAGATCTCTATTTGCAAGATAATCTAGTAGGATTTCACCTTTTGCGTTATTTCTGCTGTAACCCCAGGCCCTCAGATTGGCATTAAAGTCGCCTCCTAATACTAGATTAGTACAATTGTGAATGTTTGACCAGTCCTCAAAATCTTTAGCTAGATCTTCTTTCGGCTTTGAGTATTGCGAAGCAAATTTAAAATTTTCTAACTTCGTTGTTACATTTATAAATACACTATTATCTGTTTGCAGAATCTTATTATGTCTAAATAAGGGGTTGGCGATCAATATTCCCGCTGTTTTTAATGTTGATTGATATAAAGCCCAAGAAATCGGGAGACCAGTAAAAGAGTTTTTGCTTCTATGGTAGTCCTGGATTAGTGCTATGTCAATATTGTTCTGGTTCATGTATTTAATTAATTGAAAATTTGCTGCACGACAATTATTTAAGTTTATTTGGGTTACTTTTATATCTTGTTGATGTAATGGTGTACCACCAAAGTAGTACGTTGATTGTGATGATGAAGCTTGGTTTTGATTATAAGTGCCTTTATCGGCGACTGGGAGGCAAAGCCTCCTTTGTATATTTTGGATATGTATAATTATGGTTCTTTCTGTTTGAGTTTTCGAAGGTTCGCATTGTTATAGTTCTTGTTTCTCCGTATCTATCCTTTACTTCATCCTCTCTATATTTTATCTGATTATCACTTCTTCCATATCTGTTATTTGTATATTCTTTACTTTTTGTATAATTGTTGTCATATTTATTGTCATTTTCATATCTATTTCCTCTAATTCTGTTTTCAGAAGGTTGGTTTCCAATATGTTGGTCTTCTCTCTTATAGTTTCTTCGTGACATTTTTTCAATTTCGTCTTTGTTTTCTCTTGTTAGAGTCTTCATATTCGGAAAGATTTCTTTTGATTTGTAGTATTCTTTCAGTCTTTTGTCTTTTTCATATTGGAAAATGATACATTGTGGTGAATACGCTGGGTGATTGACTTCGTTTTTATTGTATCTTATACAGTTTATACATTTTGTTACTTTGTCTTCGCATCCACTAGTTTCATGTTTCCCTGAGCACTTAGCGCACCTTGTCCGAAATTCGCACTGTGATTCGACATGGTTATTAAGTTCTTGACAGTTTGTGCACCGCATTACTCTGATATAAAATTCAACTCTAAAGACTTCATAAAAGAGTTTTACTTTACCCATTTTTACCATTTTCCTACAGTCGGCTGCTGGCGCTTCGACTACCCAATTGTTGTACGATGTTTTCTGAATTTCTATTGATTTAAGTATAGTAAACGTTTCTAAATATTTTCTTTTAGTTAATTCATCTTTTAACTCTTCTTTAGTGATGTCTTTATTTATTTTCAGTAGTAATATTTTCATCGTTCTTTCTTCCGGATGTATGACTGTAAAGTTGTCTTGTTTATTTTCTAGTAACTTAGATATTGTGTCAATTTCTTTTTCTGAGTATTTAAGCTCTATATTATTATTCGTGGTTTTTCTTATATTCTTGATTTCCGGAGGTTTGTCTGATTTTTTAGCCTCTTCTCGTATTATTTTTGAGACTTGTGAAATTTCCATATTCTCGTTCGGTATCAGAATGAGTTTTTTAATCTTTTTTGTTTGCATCATTGGTTCTTGACGTGACCTTTCATTTTGAGGGTGTAATGCTTTTATTATTTCATCTAATTTTTTAGTTTGATCTTTAAACTGCTTCTCCATGTTTTCTAGCAGATGTTTCCTTAACTGTTCAGTTTGGTTCTCTTGAGATTCGTAATAGATAGATTGTAAGGTTTCTGTTTGTTTTTCACAGTATTGTTGGAGTTTATGAAGTTTCTCTTGCGTTTCGAATTTATATTGTTCCTGGTATGTCTGGAACGATGTGAACTTATTTTTCGAATTTCGTACTGTTCCAAATTCATTTAGGATTTTGTCATGATAACTGTTTAAGGTTTCAGTGAGGTCTTGTGTGATTGAGAATATTATTTTAATTGTTGCCGTTACTTCTATTGTTGTTTTCTGCATGTCTAGCTGAAGAGTTGATTGTTGTTTCGGTGAGACACTGTTTTGTTTCCTTTAGATTCTTAGGAAATTTGTTACATCTTTGTCATTCCAAGTTTTACGTCCATGTCTAATGAATTCTTTTTCGAGTAATTTGTGTCCTGTTGTTATCTCTTCTTTCGAATTGTCTAATTTCTCGTTTTCTTCGTCATCACTCCCTGCAGAAACTAATGAGTACTCATTTTGTGAATCCTCTGTTTGTGTTGATTCGTCTGATTTCCTTTTATCTTCATATTGCTTTAGTTCTTTTAAATACTCCACTATTTGTTCCTTTTTGAGAAGCAATTCTTGCTCCTTTGTTTCCAATTCTTCTTTCTTTTTCTTTATTTGTTGGTCTAGCTCTTATAATTTTCTTGTTTTGATTTTTAATTCCTTTTCTGATTTCTTATGTTTATCCTCTAGCTGGTTTATTTTCTTTCTTTCAGAGTAACTGCCCATCCTAAGTGTGTGGATCATGCTTGGTGTAGATTCCAATATCACGTCTTCTTCCTCTATCAAGGAATTTGAGGTATTCTTTCCAGTATCGGAATCTTCTAGTTTGTTCGTTTTTGAATTTTCTATTTCTTTACTCAATAAGTTATATTCGTGTGTAATAAATCTATGTCTTAATTCCTCGTGGAAGTCATTCTTCAATTTTTGTAGGGTATCTTTTTTGTCTGTTTATTTCTTTTTATAGAGATCTGCGATCTGAGTGAGACCTCTAAGCAGTGGGTCCTCTTCATCCAAAGTTTTACTATCTTTATCTGTCTGGTTTTCATCTTTGTCATCTACTGTAAGAATATCTTAAAGAACAGACATTTGGCTATAAATACCCGGAATTTTGAGTTTGTAGCTTTTGTAGTTTATGTTTAGCGGAAGCCTAAAGTGAAAGGAGAATTGTGCGCCAACCTACCCCGTCACGGGGCAAGTTGCCTATACCTATGGCGTAAGTTGGCACACACTTTAAAAAAATTTAAATGAAGCTCAAATAAGACACGCAGTTAAGCGAAATCCTTTTCATTAGTACCAGTGAGTTTAGACAAAGGCGTTATAGCCAGTGGTGTAGTCGTAAAAAAAACAGAGGGTATACTCTCTAAGCAGAGGGTATACGCTCAAGGCAGAGCGTATACCCTGGAGTGTATATACTATAGCTTTTTTGAGAAACAGAGGGTATACGGTGTTCCTTAAAAAAATCCAGAGGGTATACGGCGTATACCCCCGTATACCCTCCACTACATCCCTGGTTATAGCCGTACAATGTAAATTCTAAATTATACAGACATAAAAATAATGAATAAAACATTAACGTTGAGTAACTTCTATCCTACTGTATATCATCATCAGAGTTACAGTTGCCATAAATAAAAAATCGAGTATCTCTGTTTGGGCAAGCCTCTTGTGCCCAAAATCTTGCATTGCAACCACTTTTCTCGTTGTTTGTTGTTTTTCAAGCTACCAGTGGCACCGCACACCAAACACCAAGCCAACTTGCCCCGTGTTCAATGCGCCTACTTGCCCCATAATACATTTCTTCACAAAAGGGACAGAATCCTCTAAGCATAAATAATCAAGTAAATCACATATGGGGTAGGTACAGTTAATCATACACTAAGAAAAATTGCACAAGTTAAATCGCAATTATTAAGATAAGTATTAGAAATTAGAAAAAGAATGAAACAGCAAAAAATTACTTATGAGTGCAAAAAACAGAAAAATCGCAATAAATGTCCACTGCACGTAGGTAACGATGCAAAACTACAATGAGGATTGTAAAAAGCAATAAGAATGGTACTCTGTGACTGGTTGCGCAATCTGTCTACAAACAGGTGATTTATGAGGACTGCGCCTACTTATCCCTGTAGCCAACTATCCCCGGTCTCCCCTAATACCTAAAATTAAAAGAAATGTATTTTTGAATTCAGCGTTACGATAACTTTCACAGGATACCGCATACGATATACAAAGAAGATGTATTTGTTTTCAAGTCACTTAATTTGTCTCTCTACAATTTTACTAAATATATATATAAATGTTTAATAATCTGGAAATATGTGGGTTAATAGTCTTTATTACTTCCCAAAATTTGAACTTTCCACGCTCTATTGTTTACGAGTAAAATGGCTGTGACAGACAGACACAAGAGTGATCTTATAATGGTTCTGTTTTTTAATTTTTAAGTACGGAACCCTAATAAAACATTCCATATTTTCCGAACAGATGGGCCAAATGTAATCAAAAACTATAGAGCTACTTCTGGGTACCGCACCAACATGCTTACTTAATTTCAAGCTCATCGGATGTTTTTTGCGCCAGTAGTCGCGGAACAGACAGACAGACAGACAGATGGAAACCAAATCTTTTCGTGTCTCCACATTAATTCTCCACTGACGCTTCGGCAATTAAACTAGTAAATTTGCAGATCAGGAGCTTCAACGTCAGCTCTGAAACTCATTGTTTATCACTTTGCGCAATATTAATCTTTCTACAAAAAGGCAATTTAAAATTTTTAAATTACATGAACATTTATAAAAAGACAGAATATTTCGAAGGCTTCAGACATTAAAAGAGTTAAACACGTTGTTATGTAATGATATTCTTGAATTCTCATGATCTACTTATTCTGATAATTTTCAGATAATAAAGTAGATTTCTTTAGAGGTCTCCGCCCCCCCCTCCCCCCGAACCCCCATAGTGTGTAAGTTAATTTACATTTGTAATTTTTTATTCATTGTGCTAATGATTATCGTATATCTTAGATTTGTTTAATTCTGCGATTTATTAGTATAAGCAGCTGCTTGGACAAGCATTTTACATTGTCCTAATATCCATACAGTATTATGTACTACTTGCCTGCAAACTACAACACCTGTATCTTATGGATAAGGAACTTATGGACATGTAAACTGAGACATCCAATTTAGAAATCTAACGTTTTTAAAATTTTTGTTTCAAAAAATAATTTTCATTGCCATTCTGCAATATTTATATCTAACTAATCTAAATATCTAATAATATACTCGATAGCATTAACTTACTAAAATAACCCCAAAATAGGCACATTTGGAGATTTCTAAACCTAACGGGTAATCATTAATCATCGTGTCAACTTCCGATTGACTGCAAATGAAACATGATTTTGCGCCGTAAAGTATTTTTTGTGATAAACTTTTAATAGTATCCACATTCAATTTAAAATCGTGATTTACGAATACCGATCATATTTGACGCAAACCTGTGTTTCAGATCAAATTACGAAACATTAATTAACTTTTTATTTCGCTTAGCACTGTATTGCAGTTCTATTATATTTCGATCTAAGATCTTATTTAAATATAAATACTAATCTATTTGATAGCATTAGCTTATAAAATTTCCCCTTCCCCCCCAATATAAGCATGTTTGGAGACTTTTAAACCTAATGGGTGAGTATTTATCATCGTGTCCATTGCTAATTGATTAAATAGCAAACGCGCGAACATGATTATTCGGGCAATCTGGTTATTTTTTAGTTTTTAAGAATGAAAATAATTATTTCCTGCAAATCATGACGTCAAATTCGACATTGATATCTTTGTAGCGCATATTATTGACATTTGCTATCTATCTGCTTTAGAAAAGTTTTTCTTTTCTTTTAAATAAAAAATAAATCTATATGTTAACTGTGCGCAGACGATAAACAGCAAAATATTGATAACAATTTTGTTTAAATAATAAGAATCAATGTAATAACCCAAGACCATTTTTTTTCAACATCAAATAGTATTCGTTTTATTTTCGATATATGACGTCATATTCACTTGCTCTCCATGCTTACTCAAATCAATCTATCTTATTATTAAGACATATTATTAAGACATACTTAAAACTTTCCAATTTATTTCCAATATGACGTCATGTTCTTATTTATTTACTTTTAATTTTTTTATTTCACTACGGTGCCCAGCCCCCTACAAGCTACGCTCGCCAACCCCCGTTCAGACACCGCAGTTTCTAAAAGCACGCTAATTTCATCGGCTTTAAAAAGATTTTGAAAGGTTGAATTATAATTTAAAAAACAGTGGCGATCTCCCTATAAAGGTGTTTCTATTCATTTCTCTTTGATTGTGGAGTTTTAAGGAAAAATCAGTTGCTGTTAAAAGATACTATGGCTGTTTTCCTCTTTGATTAAATAAAACCAGTTAAACATTTCAAAATAAGCTAATATAAAATGACTTAAGTAAACAGAGTCTTTGTCTCCCGGTATTTTTTAACAAAGCGAAAAGAAAGTTCTTTTAAATAAGACATTTTAAGCAAGCTCTCATGTCAAGCACACAAGTCGCATGTTTTCTGTTCAATAAATAAATAAGTAAATGAAAGGCATTTTAAATGTATCGATTTTAATCTCACGCAATTTTCACCAAACTTTTATTTCTCTTTTTGATATTCCCGTGAAAATACTTTTGTTCGAAATGAAATATTATTTGCTCTGCCCCAACAAAAATAGTTGAAAAGTTCATCTCGAAATATCAAATAAATGTCTCGCTGCATTTTTAAATTTAAACTGTATTGCAATATTATTTTTTGTTCATTTTACGGAATAACTGTAATGTGACGTAATTTCTCCTATTTAAGACTTCTAACGCATGTTAATGAATTTGTTATTTTACAATATCCATTCTCTGTTAAAATTCACGTGTAAATATATTTTTTATGAAGTAATTTTCAATAAGTTCATGCTTTTTATACTCAATTATTTCATTCTAATTTGAAAGTTTTTTTTTCTGTTTATAATAGTTACGTGTAAATATTTTTTTAATTTGAAGCAATTATTGTTTGCGCTGTTTATACAGTTGGCAACATGTTATATTAGTACAATTTTCTAAAATAAGTAAAAAATATCTCTCGAAATGCTGAAAATTTGAATTTAAAATCGAAATAAAACCACAAAAAATGTCAAATTAAAAAAGACAAATTTAAAAAATAAATGCATTCTGCACAACGGGAAATTATAACCTATAAAATGATCTAAAAAAATTAAATTCCGATGTATAGTTTTTGCTCCTATAAAACTTTTTTTAATGGAACGACTTTGTCCAACTTTAGCGTTAAATATCTCTTAAAATAATTCTTCGATTTGAAAACTGTCTGCATCAGCATGTTTATCAAATATTTCTCTATAATGCCGCCGATTTTCATATTTTTGTATGCAATATTTTTCTTAATATTAACGTTGAAAGACCTCCGGTCACAAAAAATTCAAAACTGGCGGCGGCGGTGACAGCGTAAGTTACTTTTTTTTAGAATATAGAGATTCTCTCTTTTTGACGTGAGAATCTTTCCCTTGAAAATTTATTGTTTAGGAGAAATTATTAATCTGGGTTTTGATTTTCTTGGCAACGAAAGAAATATTGATAAATTTTATAGAAAAATATTAGTTGCTTCTTTAGGAAAATAGTAATCTTTTGAATTTATAAGCAAAATATTTGAATAAAATAACTAAAACATAACCTAAATTCATTTATGGGTTAAAATCTATCTATACGCAAAGATACAAAGGAATTAATTTTTCCGTTTTGACGTTAGCTTGACTCAACATTATGCACCTTTATAATATTATCAGGATGAATTACTGTTGCTATCGTAACTGATAAAAGAAACAGAAAAAATGAAATATATACATTTCAAATAAGTAAAATTATAAAACGAAATGTTTTATACTATTGGAATACATGTAAATTCACCAGAATTTACACAAATAATTTTAAAAATCTGACAATTGCATTGACAAAATTACAAACTAATAGGATTAATTTAAGACCCATAATGGGGAATTTCAGTTTCCATAATTTACCATTTAAATTCATTAATCAAATGAACCATTTTCTTTCGGGAGAAATTTAAATTTGAAAATCATACAGAAATGCCATGGAAAAGCGTTATAGTGCAAAATAAAATGCTCCATATTTTCCGATGATGTAGGCCAAATATAACCTTAACTATAGAGCTAATTCCGGGTACCTCACCAACTTGCTTACTTAAATTCAAGCTCATGGGATGATTTTTGCATTTGTTATCGCGTAACAGACCGACAGACGGACAGACAGACAGCAGATAGACGGAAACCAAAATTTTTCGTGTCTCCACAGTAAGCCTTCACTGACGTTTCGGCTATAAGTTAAACAGTTTTAAATAAAAATTCTGGTGTGAAATACATTTTATGAAATTTGAGTAAAATTGCCAGCGGTTCTAGTATTAAACTATACGCACACCTTATTTTAAAATCATATTTGACTTTTAAGGTAAATTTTACCTAAGGATACCAAACCTGGAAGTGTTTTAAGTCAATTAGTTTAAGAATTATGACTTTTAAAATTTGGAACTCCAATAAAGTTAACCTTCTGACTGACCAGCAAAAGAGCTAACTGAAGTATTGGTTTCACTCTAATTTTTTGAAAATTATAAAAAAATGGTTTTCCCAACATGATATATAAAACTCTATTACTTATATGATTATAACTTGCGGCCTTCTCCCGCTACGCTGGTTGGTTTCTCCAAAGGAAACTTTAATCAAACGAAATACATCGGTGTATTTGATCTTGTGTTTTATAGCAATGTATACATTTATCTCCAATGACCTTCCGCATTGCTGAAAACAATATGAACGCCATTACGGTTTTATATCTTCTAATGTCTCAGACAAAATTTGGACTGCTAAGAAGCAAATCATTTAGTTGATTATTTACAATTGAATATGGAAAAGAGCGGAAGAACAATATGTAGCATATTAACCACTTCAACGGCAAAGGGTATAATGAAACAGTGCTTTTACCCCCGAGGTATCTCGGGGCAAACGTTGAAGTGGTTAAAATCATCCCTGAAAATTAAAAAATGCAAATCTCATCAAAATCCGTACAGTAGAACCTTCTAATAAGACTAATTTTTCATAATCGGGTTCGCCAGAACATTCACCTGTAATTCTATAGCAAAGCATTGTAGAACAATATGTGTTTTATACTAAAACCTTTCCTGAAAGATTATCTAATTACCTGTGCTAATTCCATCGAACTCAACTCAGTAGAACCTTTTAGAAAGGCTTATCTTTCAAAAGAGGGTTCATTGATTAGAGAATTTCCGCACATAATTCTATAACTTAGCAACGTAGAATGATATGTGTTACATACGAAACCCTTTTTGGAACATTTATCTAACTAACAATGCAAGTCTTCTCAAAATCCATTCAAAAGAACTCATGTTATAAGTGGTCGGGCCGAAATTGCTCTTTGTATTTAATATGTGAAGTAGTATAAATGTAAATATATAATGTAAATATATTTTTCATAATCAATTTAACGTGATTGTAGAACTTTCAGGAGTGTAGCGTAGGCTATACGCCGTAGACTTTCTGTATATTTTTAGAAACTCTGCACACCCTCCATAGCTATAACATATATATACTCTCTAGTATATACTAGTATAAACCCTCTGCCTAAACATTTTATCCTACGCTTTTTTACAACTACACCACTGAGAACTTTCCTCATAGCTTCATAACTACAAATGTAGAATGATATGTTAAATATTAAAACAATCCCTGAAATATTACCTAACTGTGCAACTCCAATCAAAACACGTTCAGTAGAAGTTTAAATAAAAGGTAATCTTTCACAATCGAGTTCGCCTAGTTTTAGAACTTTCTCTTGTAGGGGAGACCGGGGCTAGTAGGCGCAGTTTTTAGTTTTTGATTTTTATAATTTTTTCATTTAAGTTTTTTAACAAATTTTAACTGCACTTTTAAAGAACAGACATTTGGCTATAAATACTTGGAATTTTGAGTTTGTAACTTTTGTAGTTTATGTTTAGCGGAAGCCTAAAGTGAAAGGGAAATTGTGCACCAACCTACCCCGTCACGGGACAAGTTGCCTATACCTATGGGTAAGTTAGCACATGCTTTATAAAAATTTAAATGAAGCTCAAATAAGACACGCAGTTAAGCGAAATCAATTTCATTAGTACCAATAAGTTTAGACAAAGGCGTTATAGCCGTACAATGTAAATTCTAAATTATAGAGATATAAAAATAATGAATAAAGCATTAACATTGAGTAACTTCTATCCTACTCTATATCATCATCAGAGTTACAGTTGCCACAAATAAAAAATCGAGTGTTTCCGTTTGGGCAAGCCTCGTGTGCCCAAAATCTTGCATTGCAACCACTTTTCTCGTTGTTTGCTGTTTTTCAAGCTACCAGCGCATACCAAACACCAAGCCAACTTGCCCCGTGTTCAATGCGCCTACCTGCCCCATAATAAATCTCTTCACAAAAGGGACACGTAATCCTCTAAGCATAAATAATCCAAGTAAATCACACATGGGGTAGGTACAGTTAATCATACACTAAGAAAAACTGCACAAGTTAAATCGCAATTATTAAGATAAGTATTAGAAATTAGTAAAAGAATGAAACAACAAAAAATTACTTATGAGTGCAAAAAACAGAAAAATCGCAATAGATGTCCACTGCACGTAGGTAACAATGCAAAACTACACTGAGGATTGTAAAAAGCAATAAGAAAGGTACTCTGTGACTGGTTGCGCAATCTGTCTACAAACAGGCGATTTATGAGGACTACGCCTACTTACCCCTGTAGCCAACTAGCCCCGGTCTCCCCTAATGTGATTTTCTGGAATCTGATTTGTTGTCAAGTTTGTGTTTCAGAAAAAAACAATAACACAGAAGAAAACTTCGTTACAGATAAGTACCATCCATGCAAGAAATACCAATCATGCAAGAAGTACCAACCATCCACAAAAAATATCTAACTAACAGTGTAAGTCCCATCAAAATACACCCAGCAAAGTTTACCGATGCTATTTGTAACTAAAACTGAGAATCGCAGCATAAAAACTCCTGACATCTTACATAACACTCCTGCAAGAATTTTTTAATATTTGTCACCGTTTGCAAGTTATTGAATTTTAAAATCCATCAGTCAATTTTGGGACACCTGGTATATATTCGTATTAAAAATTTCGGAGTTTTACTAAGTAGACGATCACTAAGCTTTTTTAAAACATAAATTAAAAGAAGAAGATATAATTTCCACTCGAATGGAAGTTTTTTCTTGGATAATTTGGCGATTAAAAGGCATGGGATTGAATAACTGAATAACTTACAAATAAATTTTTTGTAATGCATTATACAGGGTGCCCACTAAAGTCCTTCCCACGCTCTTAATTGCCGAACGGTTGCAGATATAGTCATAAAACTGGGTTCTAGATATAGTAAAGTGACTATGTGCTACCAGATGAGACAGCTTCCAGTGCCACCTGATGCAAAACAGTTGAGTTAGTATTCCTATCTCGAAAATCAGATTCATATTCAGAACGAGATTCATTTATCATTAATGTTCACAAGCTATCGTCATTCTCTTTTATCCCATATTTCGAACCGTTTTCACGATAGGAACGCTAATGCCGCCATTTTGTATCAGGTGGCGCTGTAAGTGGTCTCATCTAGTAGCGCATAGCTTCTTTACTATACCTAGACACCACGTTTATGAATATAGATGCAATCGTTCGACACTTAAGAGAGTGGGAATGGACTTTTGTGAGCACCCTGTATTTTTATTTTAAGACATTGTTGTTAAATAACCAACTATTTATCACTGTTTGAGTATTTTATTAGTTATACATTAAAAAGAAACAGCAACAACTAATTAAACTTCAACGAGATAATTTTGCCCTCCTAGAACGTCAAAACGTCCCACGGTGGGGCGGAGGATTTACTTTGTAAAGATATATTTTCAGAAATTTGAGATGTTTGCCTTGAGATTACAAAATTGGTTAATTGAATTTGTAATTGGGATAAATTTATTTATATTTTATTTTTCAGTTAAGAAAACTATATATATAAAGCTTTTGTCAAACAAATTTATACTTAAAATTATAGAATATTTTAAATTACCTGGAGAAGTTATTTCCCGGATATATTCTAGAAATTCAACGATCTTTTCTTGTCGATGACAGAATCTATTATAATCGCAAGGAATTCCATGCCAGGTATGCGTAGCTATACCAGTATATTTGTTAAAGCTAATATCGCATTCTATGCTGTTTGCCCCTTGGTCTATGTATTTATTGACTTCCTTAATAGCATTGACCATGTGTGCAATATTCCAAAATGGACGCCGTGTGTAGTTTCCATCTTTTTCCTCCTTTTCCACTACTTCCATGAAACTAATCTAAATAGAAGAAATAATGTAAGCTTAGGTAATGAAAATAACCATTAACACTATGAAATCTATTTAAAAAGTTTTGGAAGAAGTTTTAAAGTATACTGCAATGCAAAAATATACATCCCTTAGAATTTGACAAATCTAAAAAATATGTTGACTTTTGTGATAAGAGAAAGACATTACATGAATGTAAGTGGTAATTGAAACAATACAAAAGGAAAAAATGCATATTTAATTAATAGCATAGGAAAAAATAGAGAAAATGTTGTTTCTTGCCAATGCAAAAGTATAAATGGCCAGCATAAAAAAGGCATTAATGTTTGTTTTTGTGGTTACAAAAGGAAACTAATAAGTACAAGGAAGTCCGTGACACCGGAGATGTCATAAATCTGGGATGGCTTGCTTTCATTAAGATTTATCAACGTAGGTTTGCCAATTTCATCCCAGGCTTTTAATATTGATTCGCGGAACTCGTCTTTGCTTTCATATTGTTTGTTGTGGGCATAGATTTTGCGAACTAAAATCCCCACAGGTTGCCTATAAGATTGCAGTCTGGGGAACTACGTGGCCAATTCAAAACATTAAATTTTTGTTGCTTCAAACAAACATATGTACTGCGACTGCTATGTACTGAGGCATTGTCTTACTGAAAAGTGAACTTCACTTTCCTTAATATCCGGAGATACGGGATAAGGTGTTCTTGCAATATCTGTTGTTACTTAATACTATTCATTTTTGATATTGTGAAGTCCAGCAGAAGCTTACCAGTGAATGCTCCCCATACTATCACTAGTCTGCATGATATCAGATGACTGAAAACCAATGACTGCCCATAATGTATTTTTTATGCTGATTACAGAACTGTTCTTAGTTTTTTTCTATCACGTATAGTTTTTTGCAGTTCACTCGAGTTGATCTCGAAGATTCACCGCTGTGAAAAAGCATTATGTGGTAGTCACACATATCGTAAATGTACATCTGGATACTTTCCAATTTATATAACGACTTTTAGAAGATACCGTTAAGAAATATTCATTATGAAGTACACAAACACAAATGACTTATCTGCAGTGACTTCAAAGTTATAGGAATTCAATTTGGCAACAAGCTGGGTACACAAATATGCCTTGCTTTCTATGAGAATGGGACAGTCGGGCAAAGCATTGGGTTGTGAGCGTTTGACCAGAGTGGAAACATTTTTTTTCCAGGGACTAACAACATCGTAGATGAACCACTCGTAAACCCCCAAATATCTTGTTTCCACCATTACACATTAAATTAGGATTATTGAAGCAATTTGTAAAGGCTGTACCACAAAATGGGTATTACTTCAAGTATCTTACTAGGAAATTTCTCTTCATGATAACGAAAAATTAAAAGCTAAAATTTTCGTTGGTCCTCAAATAAAAAAACTGATGAAGATAAAAGCATTTGAACAAAAAAACCCTATGAATGAGATTGAAAAAGACGCAGGGATCGCCTTCAAATATGTTACCGAAAACTTTTTAGGGAATAAGAAATATTGTTGGAAATTACAGGAATATTGGTGAAACAATGCTGAAAATTTTCAAGAAGTTGGGTTGTAATATGAGTGTAAAATGCACTTTCTTCATTTTCATACCGACTTCTTTCCAGAAAATCTGAGACATTACAGTGCAGAGCACGGTGAGCGCTTTCACCAGGATGTCAAACAGATGGAAAATAGGTACTGGGGAAGATGGAATGTAAATATGATGGCATACTACTGTTAGATGTTGAAGAGGGACATAAATGATGAAGGAGAATCTGCAAGAAAGACAAAAAGAAGAAAGTTTGTTTAACTCAACACTGTTTGCTTTTCGTTTTATTAAAGAAATATCATGAACTTATAGGACATTTTTTACAGGATTTTTAATGTTTTTAAAAAATACTTTGTATGAAATCAGGATAAATTTTTTATTGTATTAATTAAAATATTGAAAACACAACTTCTTATTTTTTGCAAAATCCTGACGTAATATACAAAAATAGAAGTCATTTCCGGAATCAGCATCAAAAATGGATTCAGTAAAACTTTTTCATAAGCAATCATCTGACAAAATGTTTAAAAAGGCAGACTGGTGTTATGCTATCTCCTGCAAAATTTCTTTTACAAAAGTAGCGATGTTCCTATCTTAAATCTCACCAGTAATATGCGAAACCATCAGATCCGTCGAGATTGAATTTCTTCTTCCCCTTAAAAATAATCTGAAACATAAAATATTCATTTGTACCTTTTTTTATCCTTAATTCATGAAGAAAAACTAGTATGTTGTGGCCATCACAAAACTTTCTTCTATATAAATCACGTCAATTAAATCATTTAAATAGTAAAAGAAATTATATCAATTTATTCATATAAAAGTATACCTGAATTTGAAGTTTGATGAAAATTCGTGCATTAGTTATTGAGATAGAGCTGTAGGGGAAATTCTAAAAAATGCAGCATAGCAGCGCCATCTGTTGAGCGATTTGCACCAAAACACAAACAGCACTAATTCATATTAAGGTATACCGGAATCTGAAGTTTGATGAAAATCCGTGTATTAGTTCTGGAGCTAGAGCTACTGTGGAAATCACAAAAAATGCAGCACAGCAGCGCCACCTGTTGAGCGATTTATACCAAAAGGAACAAAACATCAATTCATGTCAAGGACTAACTGAGTCTGAAGTTTGATAAAAATCCGTGCATTAGTTCTGGACTTTGAGCTATTGTGGAAATCGAGAAAAATGCTGCATAGCAGCGCCACCTGTTGAGCGATTTACAGCAAAACATAAACAGCAGTAATTCATATCCAGGTATACCTGAATCTGAAGTTTGTTGAAAACCCAAGCATTAGTTCTTGAGATAGAGCTACTGCGAAAATCACAAAAAATGCAGCATAGCAGCGCCACCTGTTGAGCGATTTACACCAAAAGGTGCAAAACGTCAACTAATGTCAGGCACTAACAGAATCTGAAGTTTGATGAAAATCCGTGCATTATTTCTTGAGATAGAGCTATTACGAAAATCGTGTAAATGCTGCAAAATGCAGCATAGCAGCGTCATCTGTCGGGCGATTTGCACCAAAACGTTACCAGCACTAACTCCTATCAAGGATTAACAGAATCTGAAGTTTGATGAAAATCCGTGCATTAGTTTTTGAGATAGAGCTAGTGCAGAAATCGCGAAAAATGCAGCATAGCAGCGCCACCTGTTGGGTGATTTACACCAAAAACTAATCAGCACCAATTTATGTTAGGGACTACTTGAATATAAATTTTTATTAAATTCCGTGCATTAGTTCTTGAGATAGAGCGCCCACAAAATTTGTGTCACAGACAGACAGACAGACAGACAGACAGACAGACAGACTCACAGAGTCACAGACAGACATTTTGTAAAAACATGTTTTTTGGAATCTCTGACCTCTAAAACGTGTAAATCCGTCGAAAACCGGAAGTCGAAAATTTTTACGAATCCAATACTTTCTTCTTGTAAAGATAGAAGAAAGTAAAAATATATAGAACTTACGTCTTTCCAGTTTGCGGCCATGTTACTGTGACAAAATTGCAATCGTGCTTCTTTGTGTCTAGGTTTCAGATATAGAGCAGATTTCATTTTTGCAAAAACAAGAGTTGGATCACGTGTAATAGTTTTAAGAACGGTATACCGTGAAACTTTAAGCTGTAATTCTATCTTTCCTTCCATTGCACTTTTCATTTCATTTGATACAGCCTTAAGAATTTGCCGTTCTTCATGTTTTGAAAATTTCCGAGGACGCCCTGTTTCTTTCTAAGTCCATAATTTCGTTGTTTCGTCACAAAATTTTGGATTTCACCGACAGAACGTTTTAATCTTTTACAATATACTTATATCCTCTACCATCGACTCGAAATGCTGTGATTTGGCCTTTTTCAAAATCAGAAAGTTCCGTTCCGCGTTCCATGATAGCTGCGTCACATTCTAACTGCGTTTATCCCTTATCAAGAACTGATTGGGATTGAATGCCAAGATGCGATGTTTCAAAGGTTATGTAAACTTTTTCATTGGCAAGAAACCATATTTTCTGTATTTTTTTCCTATACTATTAATTAAATTGCTATTAATTAAATTCATTAATGCATTTATTAATTTTATTTATTAACGCATAATTAATATGCTATTAAGTATGCATTTTTTTCTTTTTTATTGCTTCAGTTACCATTTACATTCATCTAATGTCTTTCTCTTTTCACAAATTCAACATATTTTCAGAATTGCCAGATTCTAAGGGGTTTGTATATTTTAGTTTTGCAATGTATTATATAGGGTATGCAGCCCCCCCCCCCTTCACACAAAAAATATTGAAACTCTCTTTATTTGCTATTTGAGATACAGCTACAATGTAAAGAAGCAAAAGTATTCAAAACAAGGTAGAAATTAAGGTTATGTCAATGAAATAATTTGCCATTAATTTATCAAAACTTACATTTTAAAAATGTTTATGCAGTTGTTTAATTTTACGAAATATATTTAGAAAAAATATTACAAGCTCTTATAAGCAAAACAATAAAAACCCATTCTTCTATGACCAAAACTCATCGAGTTGTGATTCATTAAATTTTATAAATTATTTTCGGAGCTTCTTAGCCCTAAAATATCACCTATCCATTTTTAGCTCCAGAAAACCCCAAAATTTCATCAAATTTAAAGTATCTTAACTCGGTGGGCTTTAGTTATGGAAAATGGATTTTTAACAGTTGAACTTGTTAGATGTTATTCTAAATACAACTTATTAGCAAAATCCGCGACTTCGTTTGCGTATTTGTTAACATATGCCAAGTTGTATTTGTGTGCCTATGTTTTAAGGAAATTATACTGATACGGATAATTCTAAAATTACTAATAAAACCGCAATTGACTAAATGTCATCTTTATGCTGCGTTAGATGAACATCAGACTTCCCTCATAGCATGCATGGTCACAGTGACGTCATTGTGACGTCACTGTAAGTCACTGTGGTCACGTCACATCTGTGACCAAAATGCCACCACTCAGTGATGTCACATTGTGACTGAGATGTGAACTTCTTAGGAAACTTTAAAAAATTACAAAAGCTCATCAAAACATGTTATTTACTGCAAAACCGGCAATTAAAAAAAATTTTGTGACGTCACTGTCATGTCACTGCATGTAACATACGTCACGTCACATATGTGGCGAAAATTCCTCCATATTGTAAACTCACAGTGTGACAAAAATATGAATTTAGGAAAGCTTTAAAAATGAAGAGACATATTTTAAACAGGCCGTCTTAATGCATTTTGGAGCTTGGATCGGATTGATTTTGTAGTATACTTTATTATAATAAATAAATTCACTTTTATACTTTCTATAATATTCTCCTTTTCTGTTAATGTGTAACTAGTTTAAGTCACTATTTAAAAATAAATGTTGCTATTTGTTTCTGACTTTTTTTTAACAAATTTAACATTTTCTGAATATATAATAAAATATACAAAATATATCCAAAACGCATGACATATTTATTCATATTTTAATTCCCCCCCCAGAAATTCCTTTAAAAAATAGTTATTGTCCACGCTGATTTATTCTACAGGAAATTAATACAGAAAAAAATAAAAGATTATAAAGAAAAAAAACTTTCTTTGCCCGATAATCTTTTTTTTTTTTTTTTTAGGAACATATTTGGTATTTATTACATGTGATACAAACTTTTTCCTCATTGTCCATTAAATTGGTTTTATATACACTAGAAATTTCAATAACGTTTTATTTTATATACTCTAATTATGACTAATACAATTTTTATAATTTACAAAAAAGGGAGTCCATTTTTACTTGAATTGATTTCAAATTGATTGAAAGCTAAAATGAAATGCACACACACACACACACACACACACAAAATAAAAGAAATCAAACAGAACATTTTAATTAGCCACACTTTTATAAATGTATTACGCATTTAACTTGCAAATCTACAATAACAAATAAAACCATCTGCCCGCGAATTTTGTTTTCTGCAGACGATAACAAGAGGAAACAGTGTATTTATTCTTTTGAATAGTGGCAGCAGCTGGAAACAGTAGCTCTTTTATGAATGTGTGTAGTTGGCACTGGTTTTTTAAATTCTACAAAAGTTATACAGGAACGCGGTCAAGAAATATTTTACATAAAAATCAGTCCGAAAAAGTACAATGTGCAGTGACCGGTTAATCTCAGCTGGTCAATGTCATTGTGTCTAGTATTCGGATATAATTCTTCGACTTTCGACTTTAAGAACTTTCGCTTTTTGGATTACCATAATGGAATTATAGAAGACGATGTCAACAAGAAATGGGTAAGAAAAAATGATTTTTTTCTGCTTTCTTTTATTATGATTTGAGTTAATTTCACATAAAAACATGTTATAAAGTAATAGATGCCATTAATTTAACTTTTATATATTCAATAAAATTTAATAAATTTAATGTTTATTTTGAATAGTTGAAAGAAAAAATAGTATGTCAACGATTTTAATCAGATGGTTAAAACCATTAATTTAAATTGCAGTTTAATCGCATTTATTTTCCTTTTTAAAATTGTCTGGTTAAAATCACATTTTCGTAAATTAAAAAATATATATAATCAATAATTCACATAATTAATAAACATTTAAAGCTAATTAAATTACTGAATAAAAAACCTTTTATAGAATAAAAGTGTTTGCAAACTTAAATTTTTAATTTTGCGTTAAGTAATGTTCAGAAATAATTTGCATTGCATGTTTTTATATAATAAAAAATGGATATCTGCTCAGCGATACGGAATCTTCCACATCAAAATTTTATTTATCTTTTGAGCAGTTTCACATCGTTATTGCTAAAAGCAACTTCTTAAATTTTATAATATTAAAAAGGCTGGTGATGCCCACAAAAATATTTTTTTAAGGTACATTCGTATTCTTTACAAGTTTGTGTTAGAAAATTGACAGTATTATGAGAAGTATGGTAATTTTCTGTTTATTGCAAATATAAAAAAAAGATACCTTTTAGCCAATAATTTTTTATACTTAATTTTGGTTTTTTATATGCTTAAAATGATTTATTCTAACATCCTAGTAATTTTAACTTTAAATAGTGCTTAAATTAGTTCTTTGATTGAAATCAATATAAAATTTACTTGCATAACATTTTATGATGTATATGACAAAATTTTAGTCATATGACATATATATGTGACATGTGTATAAGGCATATATGAAGCATATCACATAATAAAACACATGAATATTATACCGGATAGGTGTGAAAGTAATGGATACCCTTCCAGTAATTGACACCCTTGAATGTTTTTGGTTTCTAAAAAAATAACAAATAAAAATTTAGCTTTTATTATTTTTTTCATAACTCCCTCTTGCATGTTTTATAAACTGCGTTATTGATGATATACTCTTAATCAAAGCAATCAGGAAGCAGAAAATAATGTTTCGAAGTTCTACTGTTTTTCAGTGAAAATCTTAATGAACCTGTTAAAAGCTTAATTCACTTAATAATTTTATATATTCTTTATTTTCTTACAAAACTTCTATGTTTTTGTTTTGGTAGTAATAGAAAACTTTGAAACGTTTAATTACTGAATGTACAGTATGGACATCCCATGTGGACATTGCTAAAAATGCAATTTAATAATGTTCATAGTAGATAAAAATGTTTTGACAAAACTGAAAGCCTAAGTAATCAAATTTAATAATTTATATTGCACTTACCAGAATGTAATAACACAAATTTTATATAACTTTGGTAAAAAATATTTTATAATCTGGTAATAAATAAAACAAATTAGGAATCAGAGAATATTGTTTAAGGACATAGGGGAAAGAAGTGCTCAATTTCTACCCATTAAAAAAAAAAAGTTACTGAAGTTGTTAAAAATATACTTATTATTTCCTGTCTTAAACGTTTTTCATTCTTCTCTGACGAAAAAAAAAATAAAAAAAAAAATAAATAAAATAAAAATCCCATATTAGTAATTAAATTTATACTTATAGTAGTAAATGGAACTAGTAAATATGCGGATCAGTGGCCTCAAACATCAGTTCTGAACTTTTATTTTGAAATTATTTTATTTAATATTTAAAACATTCAACCTGCAGTATTATTTCTTTCATATATGTAATATTAATTACTGCAAGTAATATATCAAGTAGTTTCGGGGTGTTTCACTGTTAAAAATAGTGGTAAATATACGAATTTATGCACTAATATTCCAAAACGTTTTTTTTTTCAGATTTTTTTGAATTACCTTCCTAAATCCACCACTGTCTCTAAAATTTGACAACTGTAATTCCCTGTCATTTATTATTTTAAACCATCTATCTAAAATAATTAAAATATTGATTTTGTAATAATCACAATAATTGATTTAAACAGTGAATAATTATCACATATATTTTATTAATTAATGATAACTTAATTGTTAAATTTATTTGAAAATAACTATTTTGTTTCGTTAGTTAGTATGCTTTCGATAAATTCTGATTCTAAATACAGTCATAAAAACAATTATATGTACTATATTTTCTGGAGTGTCCATGAGTGGAATTGTGGGTATTTTGATATATTTCTGTTATTTACAATAAAATTTTGATTAATATTGGGAAATGAGACTATGAGAATAGTTAAATATTATTGATATATCAATATAATACTGGAAAAACTGGAATATAAAAATTATAGGTATTAATTATAGTTTTAAAGAAATTCCTTAAGGGTGTCCATTACTCATCTACCTTATATGACATATAAAACATATATAAGACCTACACATAATATATATATATATATATACACGTATATAAGTTAAACTATGACTTTGGCTAAATCGCAACTGAAACCTTGGCGTAATCGTACATGCACAGACCACTATAATAAGGAAGTACCAAAGCGTAATGGCAGAAGTAGTTGCATCGTCTTCATTTATACTCGAGATTTTCAACTAAAATCTGTATGTTGGAAATATTGCGCAAATAATACACGTAGTTTTATCAAAAGATATTTCTATATTAACTTTAACAGGATGATTCTAATTGGTAAATTAATCAACAAAGATTTAATATCTCTAACTGAGTGAAAAAGTGTTCCAGTCAGGATTCCAACCAGAGACTTTTGACGTATGCTGCCAATGCTCTGCTAACTGAGCCATTCCGGACAAATTTCATCCACAGAACTATTATTATGTACTTATATGAGTAGTATGTGTTATTCATACGGGTGGTATGTAAAATAATTAAAGTATTATTATATAAGGTTGTATAATAATAATAAGTACATATTCATATTCACTGGGTGAATTGTGTGCGTTAGATTTATCCAGAATAGCTCAGTTGACAGTTGATAGAACATTGGCAGCTTACGCCATTGGGCCCTAGTTCGAATCCTGACCTGGACACTTTTTCACTCAACTGGAAAAATTACAATAAAAGATAATTTTGCTTGAACATCAGCGTTATTGGTCAGAAATATTGGCAAGCTGTACAGTTTTACATATGTGCTGATACCTTTGGGTGTTAACGTGAGTAAAAGCTTTTAAAGAGAGTGCAAAAATACTTAATGGCAAAAAAGTTTGCAATAACCTTCTACAAAATGAGAGAAACAAAAACGTTTTTTTTTTCTACTTTTCGCCTTGCCCACCACAGCAGCAGAAAATAGTCACTGTGTGTATGTTATAAATACAATTAAAGCTGTGGTGTTTTTAGCATGTGTGTGTGAGGGGAATGCATAAATATTTTTCAAAGGCAACATTCATCAAATATTGAAAACAATACAATCTGTTACATTTGTAAGGCAAGTGAGGGAAATTAAATTTTTAACTTTAATTTAGAAGAAAGTCTGTATATTGTATATGACTATTTATACATGTTATACAGTATTTATTCATAAATTGTGAGTATACGATTTTAGGATTCCAAACCAATTCTAACAGAAAGATCGCGTGCAGTAATAATAATTTCAAACGATCCTGTTCTTTTAAATTGTTAGAAAATCTTCAAAAGAAGTTAAATCGAAACAGAATCATCCAGTGTTAATGACAATTTCGTCACAAATGGCACATATATTTCACAAATTGGTCACAATGCGACTTCAAAGCAATGTCGCTTTCGTAACAAGTTCGTCACAGAGTTATAGCCAAAATAGTCACAAAGGGCACATTTTTCACAAATTTGTCACATCGTGACTTCACAAAGTGGTCACAATGGGACGTCACAAACGAGCTCTAAAACGGCCATAACGACTTCACATTGTAGTCACCATGACTTCACATCGACGGTCACAAAGTCACAGTGTGACATCTCAGCGACGTCGCTGTGACGTCACCATGCCTTACGGGTTAATTAGTGAGAACTAAAAATCATACCAAATATAAATGATAATTTAAGATGTATTTCGAAGATTTCCGGTCAAATTCATTTTTCGACAGTTTTATCAAAAGATATTTCTATATTAACTTTAACAGGATGATTCTAATTGGTAAATTAATCAACAAAGATTTAATATCTCTAACTGAGTGAAAAAGTGTTCCAGTCAGGATTCCAACCAGAGACTTTTGACGTATGCTGCCAATGCTCTGCTAACTGAGCCATTCCGGACAAATTTCATCCACAGAACTATTATTATGTACTTATATGAGTAGTATGTGTTATTCATACGGGTGGTATGTAAAATAATTAAAGTATTATTATATAAGGTTGTATAATAATAATAAGTACATATTCATATTCACTGGGTGAATTGTGTGCGTTAGATTTATCCAGAATAGCTCAGTTGACAGTTGATAGAACATTGGCAGCTTACGCCATTGGGCCCTAGTTCGAATCCTGACCTGGACACTTTTTCACTCAACTGGAAAAATTACAATAAAAGATAATTTTGCTTGAACATCAGCGTTATTGGTCAGAAATATTGGCAAGCTGTACAGTTTTACATATGTGCTGATACCTTTGGGTGTTAACGTGAGTAAAAGCTTTTAAAGAGAGTGCAAAAATACTTAATGGCAAAAAAGTTTGCAATAACCTTCTACAAAATGAGAGAAACAAAAACGTTTTTTTTTTCTACTTTTCGCCTTGCCCACCACAGCAGCAGAAAATAGTCACTGTGTGTATGTTATAAATACAATTAAAGCTGTGGTGTTTTTAGCATGTGTGTGTGAGGGGAATGCATAAATATTTTTCAAAGGCAACATTCATCAAATATTGAAAACAATACAATCTGTTACATTTGTAAGGCAAGTGAGGGAAATTAAATTTTTAACTTTAATTTAGAAGAAAGTCTGTATATTGTATATGACTATTTATACATGTTATACAGTATTTATTCATAAATTGTGAGTATACGATTTTAGGATTCCAAACCAATTCTAACAGAAAGATCGCGTGCAGTAATAATAATTTCAAACGATCCTGTTCTTTTAAATTGTTAGAAAATCTTCAAAAGAAGTTAAATCGAAACAGAATCATCCAGTGTTAATGACAATTTCGTCACAAATGGCACATATATTTCACAAATTGGTCACAATGCGACTTCAAAGCAATGTCGCTTTCGTAACAAGTTCGTCACAGAGTTATAGCCAAAATAGTCACAAAGGGCACATTTTTCACAAATTTGTCACATCGTGACTTCACAAAGTGGTCACAATGGGACGTCACAAACGAGCTCTAAAACGGCCATAACGACTTCACATTGTAGTCACCATGACTTCACATCGACGGTCACAAAGTCACAGTGTGACATCTCAGCGACGTCGCTGTGACGTCACCATGCCTTACGGGTTAATTAGTGAGAACTAAAAATCATACCAAATATAAATGATAATTTAAGATGTATTTCGAAGATTTCCGGTCAAATTCATTTTTCATTTGAAGTTTTGAATTTCTTAGAAACAGTTCATAGAAGTCATATACGTCTTAAAAGTAACCACCAAGTCGTATTCAAATTCTAACGGTCTATCACCGCCCTTGTAGTAGTACCAACAACATAAAATATAGCCTTTGTTGAAAAAAGGACCGCCACCATCTATTTGACAACATTAATTTTGAAAGCAGTTTAGTATTTCCTGAGATTCCATAGAAAATGTAATTTAGAAAGTTTTTAGAATTTTTGAAAATTAATGGAAAAACTATTTCGTCAATATAATCTTAATTCCTACCTTATTTTGAACATGCTTGCAATTGACATTCGCTAGATATCTCCAACAAATAAAAAAAATAAAAGTTGTTTCGGTGTCTTTGGGACACCATATAAAGATGCACGGTTGAAACTGGAAGTTTGCACTTGCCCGGTTCTGCAGCTAGATCCGAGTCCTATACCGACCGCGGTCTGGCTCGGACAAATTTTGTTTCATCAGACATGGAAGGGGCGCAGCGCGGTACATTCTGAGTCCTGTTGAGTTGAATCTTTCTTTTCAAAAATTAATAACTATATTATACATTTCCTTAATAAAATCTTTAGAAATTAATTTTGGATTAGAAAGTTACAGAGAGATATTTTTAAAAGCTACATTTTATTGTTAATCCTCAAAATTATGATTTTATTTAAATACTAGTATATCGCACCCGTCAAAAACGACGGAATGTGGATCTGCTTTTCATTTTCACAAGACTTCATATAAAAAAACATCATTAAGATTTTATTATTGAAGAGTATGTATTACAGAAAAGTATATTTTAAAAAAAGACAAAATTATTTCTCACAAATACAAATGATGAGGATATTTTTTACTCAACTACGGGAGCTCTGCCCTCCTGCTGCTAGCTACGCTCACCAACCTTCCGCATTCCGTTCGGTTCCGCGAAGCAATCCCTATTTTCTAGCCAACCCCAGAAGTAATTGTTTCGCGTGTCCATTCTGGATCGCTTCGCGATCCCTAATTTTATATGCATTTAATTTTTAGATTCCACTTGGCAGAAAAGCGCTCCTCCCCTCCCACCAATTTTTGACGCGCTCTCATTTTTAAAATTTTTATCATGTGTTATAAACTTTCTTAAAGTTTAAAACAGATCGCCTTGTTACATTTTCAAATTTTAAGAAAATCGCGTTATGTTAGTTCCACATTCCACTATGATTGAGCGCACCCTATTCTTAAGGGGACTGGGAAAACAAAATTCAACCAAAAAATCGATTTCTACTTTTTTATATCATTAAATAGTTTAAACTTGTATCTTTTCAACTATGTGTCACTCTTGTTTATATATATAGTAAAGTGAGGAGAGACGCCGCGGTGGGACAGATGCCGCAGAGATTGTATTGGAGACACTAGCGCTCCCTAGGCCAAATTAAGAATTTCGTTGTGTGCCTAAGTGTTGTCTGTTATGTTGTATGCGTTTACACCGCTTCATTGTCAGTATTTACATATTTATGCCGATTCTTATGGTTCGAACCTGCATGATAATTTGCTAAAATTATTTTAATAAAGTTTTAAAACATATTTTAAGCAAAATAAACAGAGATTTCATTCCAAAACCGATTTCAACTGTAGACTAGATGCTCATAGAATACAGACATGTGCTTGTCTTTCTCTCGCGTCGCTCACATGACACAAAATGGCGACGCGGCATCTTACCCGCCACTTTGGGACAGATGCCGCACCGAGGATGTGGGACAGATGCCGCAAAATATATTTTTGTTTTTCGGTTCAGTAAATTCATTACTGCGATTTAAATAGAACTTACATTTAAATGAAGGTATATTAGCGCATTCTTCTACTTATCAAAATATTCTCAGCAACAGTGGTGGTTCACCAAATATGTATAAGGAAAACGTAGGCCGTTTACAATTCTCACCCTCTAAACTATTAAAAAAATGTCTCCTACCCCAATGGTCAAAAGACCTATACAGCCAAGTAAGGGAAGGCAAAAGGCTGCAAATATTATAAGCATACATTTTATAAACAAGAAAAAAGAAGAAGGAAATAAATAGCAAAAGAATCAAGAAAGCGTCAAAGAACGACAGCTTACCGGAATTAAAATGTGTAAAAAAGGAAGGGAAAGATCAACTGAAAACACCTCACTTGAGGAAGAAACTGAAATGTGAGTTATCTTCCGACAGTGACGAAAGTATTCCTCTTATGGATTCAGAAGGCAGTATTGGATTGGAATTTGATGACTCTAAATGTACTGAGAGTCTGGAGTCATATCGAGAAACAAAGTCTAAAGCGGACTGGATTAAGTGCATAACAGGCAATCGGTGGCTGCATGAAACATGCTTACTTTACTCTTGCAATGGAAAGTGTGGTGATTGTGGGCGAACAGAAATACGAAATAAAAAATGAGAAGAAAAGCCAAAAATAAAAAGACTACGGCCTAAAATGAATGGAACTAGTACTTAAGAGCAAACTACAATCGTCGCCTGGATAGAAACAAGGGGTTCATAGCTTTTTTGTAATTATGCTGCCTATTGTTTCCAGCCAAATGTTTTTTTTCTTTTTTTGACTTAAGTTTTATTTTTTGAGCTTGCACTTTTGCAGTTTCGTTAATCTTTTCACAATTTAGTGATATATATAATTTATGTAAGTTTACTGTTATATATTTTTATTTTAAGTAGCTTGAGGAAATAAAAATGTGATTTATTTAAAAAAAATGAAGAGCATAGTTTTTTCTCCATGCGGCATCTGTACCACACCCCATGCGGCATTTTATCCAGCACATAAAAAATTATGTTAAAAAAGGACGTTTGGGAAAATAACTATGCCTGTTTTATTAAGAAGGCTTTAATTTGTTTAACATAGAAATTTTATTCTAAAGGGTTTGATTAGTGATATCTGGTACTTAGTTTGTTGTTTTTTGCTTTATTGTACATTTTAAAATAAGAAAAGTAAAACTGCGTCATCTGTCTTCACTTTACTATAAAGAATATAAGTGTTGACATTATTCATTCTTTCTAAGAGTACTTGACAGCTTAATGGTCATTTAAATCTTTAATTGACTTTTTCTCAAAACTTGGATTTTTCATGTTTATGTTAATTTTTTTCAATATATATTAAACTTAAGAACTCAGATTTTTTTAAATACTTATATTATGCTATATTGTATAGTTTAACACAGGGATTTAATGATTTGTTGAGAATTACTTATTTTAGGCAGTGAAATCTTACCAAAAATGCTAATTTAAAAGTGACTTTCAATAAATAATTAATAATTAATTTTGAGTTTCACTTAGAAAGGAAATGATCTGTTAAAATAAGTAAATCATGTTATTCTAACTACTCTAAAAAATCTAGACCTCTATCTTTCACCATGTCGCAGGGAAAATCATACGACATTGTTTGTTAATTATTTCAAAATAAGTATACAAAACAGCACCAGTGTGAATCAAAAACAAATAATTAATAGAATTTTGCTAAATATTGAATTACGAAATAATAAAGAAAATTAATTTGGGAAAATTCTTAATAGCATATATATATTAAAATTCATAATTTGTAATGGGTATAAAAACAAATACATATATGTTTATTGGTATCATTTTGTTTGTAAAAATATCAGGATTACTAATATCGAACGTATTTTAAAATATGGCCAATAATTAAAAATTTTTAGAATTTTATATGTATGTAAACAGTGTGATAAAAACTCACATATACCTCAGACAAAGATAAGGCAATAAAAGGCAATAAAAATGCGCATGGATGCCAGATCAAGACAAGTGATGAATAGCATCAGTCACAATTATTTACGACGATTGTAACACAAAATTTATGACTGGCAGGGCGAAATTTATTGGTCCTCAATGTGTGTGGTAATGTATTCGACACTATGTGACGCCATAACTGCTGGAGTCATAACAAAAATTAGCTATGCGATGGGCAAGCGAGAATGACGCCCAAGAAGGGGGCCGAGAAAAAGAATTATATTCAAGTGATACAGTGTACCAATCAGAATGAAGCTTCAAGCAGGGAATGAGTAAAATCATATTGTTTAAACGAAACCCTCCCACATTTGATTTTTGAGGAAGATATTTTTCAGTGAAAAAATAATTTAATTTCACTCTTGCTTTCTATCCTGAAGGATGAATGCAGTATTCATCTCGTGATCTTACAAAATATGTTGGACCTCAGAAGCGAAGAAGTCTGCGTACACCTTGAGGACACCTTTCTTGCGATGATTCCTCGACTCTAAGACAATGAGGAAGAAGTTCATTTTAAGAGAAAAATAAATGAGAAGGCCTCATGCTTCTAAAATTACAGAAGGCGGAAGCACCGTGAGAAGAAATTCACTGATTAAAAATTGTTCTAATGGAAAGAAGAAATTATTCCTGAAAGCTGAATACAACTATGGGAGTTTATCAAGAGCTCTGTAATCGGAAGAAGACACGTTCCAGGCATCTCTATGACTGAGTGAACTGCTAAGCCCAAGAAATTATCAGGAACTTTAAGGTGCTACACCTAAGTGATATTATAAAAAACTGTGATTTTGCGAACTAATAAAATGTGCATATGGACTAAAATGATTGGTGCTATACCTAAGTGACATTATAACAAAAACTTGTGATTTTGTGGACTAACGAATTGTGCGTATGGACTGTAATGATTGCCAAGGATGAATACCCTCTATATTTGACTGAGGTATATGGTGAGAATTATTTTGATATTTAATATTTGGCCATTCTTATCATTATCATTCTTAACATTATCATTCTTAACAGCATTATTAATACTATTGCTATGCATTTTATATTGTGTGAATTTAACTATTTCATTGATTAGTATGTGGTATACATAATTCTAGAACAGATATAACTAATTATCTTTACTAATTGTTAGAGGAACCATAATCATAAGATATGATGATATTATAGTTTCTTAATATTTTGGCTAAGTAGCCCATCCCTTTTTTTTGTGCTATAAAAGTTTTAGATTAGAAATATTTTGAAACAAAATTTCACAAAATGAAATTTATACGAGTAGTAGCATGAAGTTTAATGAAATGAAAATGATATGAGATTGATATATAGAATGAAATGATGATAATTGAAATGTGAAATTTAAATTTTTGAAAATAAAAATTGTTTATATATGTATACCTTTCTGTCTTTTTCTTCGAATCATTTTCTTATTCTTCTCTTTCAGACTATAATTAAATTTATGTGTTTTAAGAATTAAAATTTAGTAAATATTAAATTGGAGATTTATCAGAGCAACCTTCCAGTCCAAAATTTGCATTTCATGACGGTAAATAAGTCGTTCTTGAGTTATTGACAGCTTTGTTATATTCAAAATCTCTTCTCCCTGTATTTTATTAATTAATATTATCCCCTATGATATTTTCACAACGAGGATCAGGATAATATTTTTCTATATGTGTACTAATCATTAATTGTCACGTGACCTTGTGTGTCGGTGCAAATCGTCACCACACACCATTTCCGAGAAAAAGGTACATAAATTTGCTGAATTTAACATGGCGGAGGTAGGGTTTTCCCGGTACCCTTAAAAAAACTATATCTGAACGAAACTCCGTTAAACAACCTATTAGTAGATAGGTTGTTTTACGAAAGGAGGAGGCGGTCTTAAGCAAGAATTTAAGAAATTTGATAAAATTACTATTCGGAAATAGTGGTAACTAACCTTTCGACATTTCTATATTAAATAAGTAGATTGAGTAAATAACATTTATGCTATATTTTTAAATACTAGGGGACTCTGCCCCCTACGAGCTACGCTCGCCAACCTCCGTTCAGACACCGCAGACTCTAAAAGCATGCTAATTTGACCGGCTTTAAAAAGATTTTGGAAGATTTAATTATAATTTAAAAAACAGTGGCGATCTCCCTATAAACGGGTTTCTATCCATTTCTCTTTGATTGGGGAATTTTAAGGCCAAATCAGCTGCTATTAAAAGATACAATGGCTGTTTCCGTCTTTGATTAAATAAAATCAGTTAAACATTTCAAAATAAGCTAATATAAAATGAATTAAGTAAACAGAGTCTTTGTCTCCCGGTTTTTTTTAACAAAACGAAAAGAAAGTTCTTTTAAGTAAGACATTTTAAATGTTTCGTTTTTAATCTGACGTAATTTTCACCAAACTTTTTTTTCTCTTTTTAATATTCGCGTGAAAATACTTTTGTTAGAAATGAAATATTATTTGCGCTGAAATAGTCGAAAAGATCATCTCAAAATATCAATTAAATGTCTCGCGCAATTTTTTAATTTAAACTGTTTTGCAATATTATTTTTTGTTCATTTTATATAATAAGCGTAATGTGACGCAAATGATGTAATTTATCCTATTTAAGACTTCTAACGCATGTTAATGAATTTATTATTTTACAATATTCTTTCTCTTTTAAAATTCACGTGTAAATATAGTTTTTATGACGTAATTTTCAATGAGTTCCTGCTTTTTATATTTTCTGTTTATAATAGTCACGTGTAAATAAATTTTTAATTTGAAGCAAACATTATTGTTTGCGCTGTTTATACAGTTGGCAACAGTTTAAATTAATACCATTTTCTAAAATATGTAAAAAATATCTCTCGAAATGCTGAAAATTTGAATTAAAAATACAAATAAAACCTCAAAAAATGTGTCAAATTAAAGAAATAAATGCAGTCTGCACACCGGGAAATTCTAATGCATAATATGATCTAAAAATGATTAAATTCCCATGATAATTTTTGCTCCTATAAAACTTTTTTAATGGAACGATTTTGTCCAAATTTAGCATTAAATATCTCTTAAAATAACTCTTCGATTAGAAAACTGTCTGCATCAGCGTGTTTATCAAACATTTCTCTATAATACCCCCGATTTTCATATTTTTGTCTGCAATATTTTTCTTAATATCAACGAAGAAAGACTTCTGGTCACAAAAAATTCAAAACCGGCGGCGGCGGTGACAACGTTAGTTACTTTTTTTTAGAATAGAGAGATTCTAGATCATTCTGAATAATTCTCCTATAAAAAATCACGTGAAAGCCTCTTAAAATGAGCATTTAATAGAAATAAACCAATTAGTGAAATAATAATTAATAACTCAATTTGTAATTAATATATAGAATAATTTTTAGAATATATGAAAGGGGATTTTTTCCGTCTGGCTGTCCAAGTTTCGAGTTTTTACGACTCTTAGATTCTGAAATGGGTCCCATTTTAAAACCCTCAGTACACTTTATTGCTTATCATACGCATCTGGAAGCCCTGCCTTCTCATTCTGGCAACCTGTGGGCATGAAATAAAAGGAATTCTTTATCGATAGATTTTTAGCCGATTTTTTCGAATCTACCGTACGCATCGGAATAATTTCTTGAATTTCTGAAAATATACATTATTTTGCATCCATTTGTGTGGTTTTCGAGTTTATTGGCGCGGTAGTTTTCGAGATGCGAGTCGATTTAAAAAGCCTCAGTTCACTTTTTCAATGCGGTTTCGCGATATCTATGAAGAATTTCATTGGTCCATTTTCAAATCGTTTGGCTCATTTCCAATTTTTAGCCGATTTTTTCGATTCTACAGTACGCATCGGAAAATTTTTTAGAATTTCTGAAAAAAGATTTTTTTCTGCGTCCACCTGTGTGATTTTCTAGTTTTTCGGAGTGGTAGTTTCTGAGATGCGAGTCGATTTAAAAACCCCCAGTTCACTTTTTCGATGCGGTTTCGCGCAGAATTTCATTGGTCGATTTGCAAATCGTTTGGCCCATTTCCAAATCGTTACTTTATATATACTAGGGAGTCGTACCGGGCTTCCCGGGTTAAAGAATATAGGTGAAAACATTTTTTTTTTAAATTGAAAACTAATAATTTTATTATATACAATAAATTTTTTAGATTGACCACTTACATTAAAAAAGCATTTTTCATATGGAAAATACGAATTATACAATCAAATAAATTTTTGAAATCTATCAAAAGCGATATTTTCTTATTAGCCGCATGCTAAGAGTTATTTGACCAAGATTTTGCTACTTATGGCAACCTTTCTGATAATTTCAGAGCTTGTACAAACATGTCTGTAAATTTTGTGTTTTATTTATATTATTTTATTTATTTATTCATAGGGAAGATTCTTTAATGGATATATTAGCCGTAAGAAAATGATGAACTCTTTATTTTGCTTTAAGGGCAAACGAATTAATCTTTCATAATCGAGCACTGCGTGATATAGATAAATTAAAAAATGTTTCATGCTTTAAAATTGTTTTTAAAACCATAGACAATCAATAAACTGAGATGAACTTTGCAAACAAATTCCATTTGAAGAAAAAAATCCTATTTGGTGATCTAAAAATTTAAATTGTACAATTACAAATATATTAGATTTGTGTTTTTACAATATTATTCTTTTGTTTGTTCATAAAAAAAAGTATTAATTTCGTTAATTTGTCTTTCACAAATATTTTAGATTGCTGGGTTTTTTAATATTATTCTTTTATTTGTTTATAAAGGAAGTATTAATTTCGTTATGCAAAAATAGTCAGAAATAAATGCTGAAAAATGTTTGTTGCTTAAAATGAATGTTTATTATTATTATGTATTGAAACCGGCACGTGATAAGATAAACTTAAAAAAAAAACCATGCTTAAAAATTATTTTAGAAAATATAATACATCAGTCAATTAAGACAAAGTTTTTAAACAAATTACATTTGAAAGTAAATTTTTTCCCTATGCGACGAAAATTGAAAATGTACGATGGTCAGAAGATTAAAAAATTGCAGTAGCGAAAATTTCAAGACCAAAATTTGATCGTGAAGTGTTGCCATTCGCAAAATGACGTCAGTGTTACGCACAGATACGTTGGTTCTTTATAATATAGATACTTAATCAGTAAAATGTAATAAAGATCAGTTATTAGAATGTGGTTATCAACTGAGGCTCTTATGCTTGGTATTCCGGAATGAAAAACAGCAATTTTCACCTTCTCAAAATTTTCATACACAATTCTCATACCCATATTCATCATTTTTTAAAAATTGTATTTTGTTTGATCATTTAAAAATCATTTTAACTCAAAACTTGAAGTCACGATTGTCAGCAACATCTTTTATGTGAAATGACGCTCTCTTTACTTGAGATTCTAATCTCAATTCCGGAGAGTGAAAATTTCCGTAATTTATATTTTTTAGACGCATTTGTGTTAAAATGTTCAGTTTTATCTAAAAAAATGATCTTTTTCTTTTAAATATGACTTCATTTTCACTTAAATAAGCCTTTCGCCTAGTGTCTGAAACTTAGTATCAATACACGTGCAGAAGAAAAAACAATATAGAAAATTTATGAGGAAAAATGCGTGTTTTCAAAAGCAGTATGTCATTTTCCGTTATTGTGCTCCTAATATAATATTCTGCTCCTAATGGGATTTTGCGACACTAAACCCTATACAACAATTTTTATCAACAATTTTGAATTTTTATCAGAAAATAGCATGAATAAAGATGAAAATACCTCATTATTTCCCTCTTGTCTGCAATAATGAAATCTATCTAATTTTCACCTGTTTGAAGAAATTTCATAAAATGCTTTTAAAATTAAAATATAAAAGTGGGGCTATTTAAAAAAAAAAACAGATAGTGCGATCACATCTAGAAATGAAGAGCTTTCAGTTTAAAAAAATATTGGTAAAATTGGTTTAGCAGAAAGATCAGGGCAGATGACTAAAAACACACTTGTGTTTTAAATATTATATATTATAAAAAATTAGGAAAAATTAAATTAAGCACATTATGTTATTTGATAAAATTATAGTAGAATGTTCTAAAGTATAGCATTAAAATATCATTATTCGAGAGAATTTTGGACAAAAACTTCAGGAGCATGATATTATTTTAAACCACCAATTATTTGTTTGCTTGTCTAACTCGGTGAAGCAAATCCATCCAGGCGGAAATCATCAATTTCTGTAATATAAATCGCTATTATTTGCATGACACCTCTCTTCTATAAAGACACTTTAAATTTTTGTAAAACATTGCGTTTTATCAGTGTGTGATTTCGATTAAATTATTTTCAAAAGTGAAGCATTTTCACCTGTGTAGAATTTCAAAGCAGCTGGGCTGTGAAATGAAAATGACGCACTTCTACAAAACATAATTCAGGTTTAAGAATTAAAATACATGCTTTTTTTATAAAATGACGTCATTTGCATCCGCTAAAGCTATCCACTTTTACAATCCAGTCTTAAACTTCGTCTATAGAAAAGTATGCATATGACGTCATTATTACGGAATAACAGATAATATTCTTGACATAGCCCGAATTTTAATTTCAACTTTTTTTTTTCAGTTTTTATGAAAAAATGGCAGCAAAAATATAACAGAATCTCCTATTTTCGACTACTTTCCGTTTACGTTCAATGACTTTCATTAGAAATGGGGTACTTTTGTTGCCACAATAAGAAAAATGGTATTAAAAACTACAAAAAAATTAATATCTCAAAAATAAATTGAGATACAGCTTTCAAACAAATAGCATTTAAAAGAGCATTTTTTTTCTTATAAGACGGTGTAAAAATTTAAAATGTGCGATGTTTAGAAGTTTAAAAATTTGAAGTAGCGAAAACTGCAAAACCAAAATTTTATTTCAAATTTCAATATGTTGCCATTCGCAAAATGACGTATGTGTTACGCACAGATATGTTTGTCCTTTATATGTAGATATATAGAAGGATATTCAATTTCTGAAATGATTCAGTGATCAATAAAGGATCCGATTCTGATTGTTAGAAATAAGAAATGAAAAATCCGTGAAATTTACGTCACAGTGACACAATCATATAAATTTTTCTCCTCAGTTTTATTAATGTAAAAATATATTTCAAGTTAAGCATAATGTCACCGACGAAACTTTTCAAACATACTTCATACACGTAATTTTAGACTTAACCACAATATATTAAAATAAAAATATTTTTTTAATTTAAATTTATGGAAAGAACTAATGAAGTCATAATGTATAGAAATAAAATAAACTCAATAGACAATATTCTCGAGATGTCGCAATAAATATGAATTGTTATTCACATAAAAGCAAAGTTCAAGTGCATATTCTTTTTTACACAAAATAATTTGCAAATGAAAACATTCGTCCAAAAAGCCACATGTCTGAATATTTTCCATTATTTCTATTTCATCTAAACAATGGAATTAACCCAAATGCCACCATTTTGAAAAAAATTTCATAAAAATCTACTAAATCTACACTAATATTGTAATGAAGTAAAGTTTGTTTGAAGGAGGTAATCTCTGGAACTACCGAATCGATTTGAAAATTAATGGCATTAAAATGATTGTGTTTGTCCCCGTTCGAACATAGGCTATACATAATGTCCATGCCACTAACCCAAAGGGGTTGCAGGAGCAAAAAACGTTCTAAAAACTCGATTTTTGTGTACTTGAAAAGAAAAGAAACATGTACTTTAGCATGGTAGTTACTTATAAGAAATAAATGATCTCTAAGAGCATTTCTTAAAAGAATCGAAATTAAAAAGGGGTGAAAATGCACGAAAAGCGTTCTAAAAAACTCTCTAAATGGCGATTTTTACGCAATCTTAGGAAGTATCAAACCGATTTCAAAAGTAATGGTTGGAAATTGATGGTGATAGCCCTTGCTCTAACATCGTCTCTATTTTATGTCTGTGTCACTACCACCTTGGTGTTGCAGGAGAAAAAAAAGTTTGAAATTGCGCTTTTTATGATACTGAAGGACCTAGAAACATGAAATTTGGCATGATAGCAACTTCTAACATATAAATGATCTCTAAAAAGTTTCCTAACAAAATCAAAATTAAAAAAGGGGGAAAATGCGCGAAAAGCGTTCTAAAAAAACGTTCTAATTTGAGATTTCTACCCAATTTCAGAAATCAAACCGATTTCAAAAATAATGGTTAAAAATAACGATGATAGCCCTTGCTGCAATATAGGTTATATTTTATGTCGGTGTCACTACCCCAAAGGTGATGCAGGAGCAAAAAAGTTCTAAAAATACGATTTTTATGTTACTAAAGGGCCTAGATACATTAAATTTACGATGGTAGCTACTTATTAGATATAAATTATATCTAAGAACATTTCCTAAAAAATTCGAAATTTAAAAGATGTGAAACTGTGCGTTCTAAAAACGTTCTAAATTGCGATATGCAATCTCAGGAAATATCAAACCGGTTTCAAAAGTAATGGTTACAAATTGATGGTGAAAGTACCTGATACAACACTAGCTATATTTTATGTTGTTTCCACTACCACCTGCGTGTTGAAGGAGTTAAAAAAATGTTCTAAATTGTGTTTTTGTGATACTGAGGGGTCTAATATTTTGAAATTTGGCATGGTAATTACTTAAAAGATGCAAATACTTTCTAAGAACCACCGGAAGAAAATTTTAAATTTAAAAGAATGAAATGAGCAAAAAGCGATCTAATAACGTTCTAAATTACGATTTTTATGCAATCTTATGAAATACAAAACCGATGTCAAAAATAATGGTTGCAAATTGTTCGTTATAGAACTTGTTGAAACATAAGATATATTTTATGTCGGTGCCACTAGCACAAGAGGGTTGCAGGAGCAAAAAACGTTCTAAATTGCGATTTCTGTGATACTGATGAGGCTAGAAACTTTAAATATGGCATGGTGGTTACTTATAAAATATAAATGCCCTCTAAAAACAAAAAATAATTCGAAATGTTAAAGGGGTGAAGCGAAGGAAAGGAATGAAAAGCGTTCGAAAAATGGTCTAAATTACGATTTCTATGCAATCTCAGTGAAGTAATAAACCGATTACAAGATTAATGGTTGTGAATTAATTTTGACGGTCTTTGACCCTACACGGGCTATAGTTTATGCCAGTGCCACTACCGCCTGGGGCTGGCAGGAACAACAAACGTTCTAAAAACGCCCTTAAAAATTTTCTAAATTGCGTTTTCTATGGAATATTAGGAAATACCAAACCGATTTCAAAATTAATTTTGACAAATTAATGGTGACAGTTCCTGTTTCAACATAGGAATTTTGTGTTAACGCCGGTACAACCAGAGAGGTGGTAAACCGATAGACAATAAGCTTGGAATTTGACATGGTGGTTAATTTTAAGATGTCAATGCGTTTTAAGAACGGTTTCTGAAAAATTCAAAACTTCAAATGAATACTGAAATAAGCATAAAAGCTTCAAAATACTTTCGAAATTATCATTCCTTTACAATTAATTTCCGTTATTTTTATTAAAGTCTGATTTCTGTGTAATGCAGTGTAATAAAGAAGTTTAGTCAAGCTGTGTCTAAATTAGTAATTTTTGAATTATTCCTAAAAGTATAATATCTTCTAATACAAATTAGACATACAAATTTCACTTAGCATATTTCAACTATTACGCGAGCAAAGCCGCAGGTTTTGCTAGTTAATATATACAAATGGGAATACTTTAAAAAACAGATAGTGCAGGCATAGCTACAAAGGAACATCTGTCATTAAAAAAAAGATTATTAGCAAAATCAGTTCAGTAGAAAGCTTAGAGCAGATTGCTAAAAGAATTGCCTTCTGTTAGGTAGCTTTCATTATAAAAAGCTACCTATTGCAGCCGTTTGGAGGAAAGCTATTTCAAAAAATTTTGGTATATTTTCATCGATCATGACCCCCAGACCCCGAAACCACCCTCCAATCAAATGTTGATATATGTTACGGAACAATTTAATGGGTGTAGTTGAAATATCACATCGTGCTTATTACGTATTACTGGAGTCATACCACATTTTAATCAGCCGTTGGTGATGTTGTAAGCTATCCTACCACTTAGCACAAGCATTGCTAGCGGAGGTATCAACTCTGTGAAAATATAGCAGCTGTGGAGCGATGATAATATTGGTATAGTCCAATCAAACACTTATTATTTCACTATGAAAACAAGGCAGCGTAAGTGGCGAAAAAAGGCGTATGAAGAAATATGGGGTTTTCTCAATTAAACACATGGAAACGTAGTCATAGAACAACTGTTTATTCCATCAGAACATACCAACACTGAACAATTCCCGCAGATGAGAAATAAGAGCATTTCACTCGAGCATAAACTAGTTACTCATGCTAAATAGATGTTAATTTACGAAATGAATATTCTACATGGCTAAGGACACCGGGTAACATGTTATGTAAACAATCACAGCACAAAAATCTCTCGTTCTGAGCTCATGCTCTCGCTATTTATGAGAATGCGCGGAGGAATTCCGATTGAAATGAAAGCTTCAGGCTAAACCAACGAAGATCACGAACGAGCCTCGAAGTGAAACTGGGATCCGACACTCAGCCAATGGAGAGCGATCAAAAAACGTCACAGGAAAGAATCCCAGCGCCGCTAATGGAATGATTTCGATGTGAAAAGGTTGTCTCCCAGCTGGCGGGAAAATGATATGAAATAGAATAAAAAAGTAAAAAATGGCTTTGATAAACATTCGAAAAATAAGTAACTGCGTTCAGAACTTTACAGTTTGGTAGACGATAAAAATTAATGAAGGGATTAAAAGTTTAGATTACGTTTTGGAATAAATCTATTATTAAGATACGCGTTTTAAAAATAGAGGAATTTAGCTAGAAATAAATAATAGAGCGTATTATAAAAAAGGAAATAATGAATATGCCGGCAATTTAGAATAATTTAAATGAATAGTAAAGGTAAAATTTTTATATAACATATATATATATATATATATATATATATATATATATATATATCTGATATTTGTCACACTGTAACTCTCGTATTTATGAACCGATTTTGATGTAACTCGGTGTGTACATAGTACATACCAATGTCTCGACCGAGTGCGTTGGCCAGCCTCATCCGCCATCGTGTTTCGAAATGGTGGCCATTTAAATTTTTTTAATTTAAAATGTGAAATGTGGTTCCAAGAAATTGAAAATGGGAAAATATTTTTTTCTTATGTATTTGACCTTGATACAAAGATTCCGGAGCAGTTTTTGTTTTGTCTATATCTTAAAAAATGGCTGAGTTATTGCACTTTGAGTTTCTAGCGTATCTGACATTTTGAAACGTCCTAATTTTTGTCACACGATAACAGGCGTATTTATGAACCGATATGGATATACCTTCGTGTGTACATAGTACATACTAATGTCTCGACCGAGTTCGTTGGCCAGCTTCATCTGTCATCTTGTTTCAAAATGGCGGCCATTTTAAAAAAAATTATTTAAAATTTGAAATGTGGTACCAAAAAATTGAAAATGGAAAAGATTTTTTTCTTATGTGTTTGACCTTAATACAAAGATTCCGGAACAGTTTTTGTTTCGTCTATATCTTAAACAAGCAATATAAAAATTCTGTTTTTAAAGTCAATTCCTACTTAGGTCATCAAAGAAAAATTTAATATAATCACTTAAGCTAATATTAGTTTTTGTTGCATTAAAATATCTCAATTTGTTGATTTTCTATAAGCAAGTAGGTTTATAATGGAAGTCTATGGGAATTTGGCGAAATATTAGAGATATCGCCAAATTGGCGTCACTTTTGGCGACTCATTTTGGTCGCCAAATTTGGCGATATATCGCCATGTTGGCGACAAACTTGGCGGTATTTGACGGCAGAACAGGGTCCCCCCTATGGTAACCCCCCTTATAGATATGAAGATGCATTAAATGCTTCAATAACCAATGACCGCCATTTTGTCCCCCTTGTAAAACTAAAATTAATTAATTAAAATTTAATTAATGAATTAAAATTTGAAAAAACTGTATTAACATCAATTGTCATCCAGTACAAGTTTAAAAAAATTTATTTCAACTTGATAGGAGGAATAACAAGTATTTTATTAACGATTGAAAATTTGAACAAGATATATAAATAAATAAATAAATAAATATAGGGAGAGTGTGAACTACAGTCCCTGGCCAAATTATTAGACGCACCATAAGATTTTATAGAAAACGTTAATTATCAGATGATACTGTACAGCTGCATTGTTTTTTACGATAAAAAATGTATATTTACAATATTATTAATCACGTAAGTATCTGTAACATTAATAAAACATCGTCATTATAGAGAAAATATATATTTATTAACTCTTGAACAAAAATGAAGAAAATGTAATGAAAAGTTAATATTTTGTTGATCCACCTTTAGTCGCTATGAGAGCTTTAATTCTGTGTGGCATGCTATCAGTGGAAGACTGTACTGTCTTCTGCATTTGAGGATGATGATTCCACACATGAATGATATGTTCTAAGAGCTGAGTTTTGTTTGTAATCACAACTTTAGCCACTTCTCTTTTCATGAATTCCCACACATTTTCAATTGGGATCATATCGAGGCTATTACCCGGCAAATCCAACAGAGGGATACTTTGCTGTACTAAAAAGGCCTTAACAGACCGTGCTGTGTGCCAGGGAGCTCCATCTTGCATGAAAATGAATGGTTCCCCATTTGGAAACCATTCTTTGAGCTTCGGAATCAACCGATTTTGTAAGACGTCTTTGTACTGATCTTGCCTCATTGTACCTTTTACCATGTACAGACGTCCAGTACCCTTGCTGCTGATGGCTGACCAAATCATTATTTTTGTAGGGTGTTTAATAGTCTGAACGACAGAGCCAGGATGGAACTTTTCGCTAGGACGATGACGCAAAAACTGAGCTTTATTCTGCAAAATTTCAAATGTGCTTTCATCACTGAAGCAAATCTGTCAAAAACAGAAAAAAATACAAACATCTCTGCGGATCTTGCGTCATTGCATAGAAAATGATATTGAATGTATGACTAGTGATGAAATTATAAGAACTTACCGATCTCCAGAAGCCCACATCTTTACCACGCCACTGTTTGGCCCACTTCAGACGCTTTGCTTTCATTGCAGCTGTTAACTTGGGCTTCCTGGCGGGGCGGAAGGCCTTAAGACCTATTTCTGTTAATTTTCTGCGAACAGTGCGCTCAGAAACATTCAAGTTAGCATCTTGGAGTTGCGATTTTATAATTTTTGTGGTAGCCCATCTGTTTTCCACACAAACTTTCTTTAAACATCTCTCTGACCTTGGAGTGAAAATGGGTTTTCTGCCACATCTTTTCTTTCGTTTTGGGCTCAAATCGCCCTCTACCTCAATTGTTTTCTTTATGCGTCGTACACTAGCTTCAGAAACCTTCAAACCTTCGTGATATTTCGCGGATTGAAAAACTTTTAGCATCCACGAGGGCCTTCCCTTCAGCTTTTTTACGAGGTTACAGATCACCTGTTTTACCCATGCTGAAAATGTTCCACGAGCTTATTTAAACACTGCACACACAAAAAACAACTAACGACGTAACATACAACTTTGAAACAAATAAACCAAGCGCATAACGCTACAGAAACACGTCTTCAACTGACGCACTAGCGAACGCTGGTTTGAACTGGCTGCAACCGGTTTCCACTTGTTTACGTCCGTGTATCCATTGGTTCACATTGTGTTGCCATACGTTAAAACTAAATACCAATAAGAAGTATATAACAAATCTCCTGAATAAAAATTCATTAAATCTATGTTTAAGTATAACACAACTGCATATAAACTTCGTCGAAATCATGTATTTCGTAAAACACAACGGTGCGTCTAATAATTTGGCCAGGGACTGTAATAGTAGGAATTGAAAAATGGTTGGGTTACAGCACTTTGAATTTCTAGCATGGCTGACATTTTGAAACGATCTGACATTTGTCACGCTATAACACACGTATTTATTAGCCTATTTAAATGTAAGAAGGCATGTGGATAGTATGTAGCAATGTCTCAACCAAGATCGACAGCCAGCCTCATCCGCCATCTTGTTCCAAAATGGCGGCCATTAAATTAAAAAAAAATATTTAAAGTGAAGTGCAAAAAAATTAGAAACTGTAAAAGATTTCTTTCTTAAGTATTTGACCTTGATATAAGGATTCCGGAACATTTTTTGTTTTGTCTTTATCTTAAAAAATGGCTCAGATACAGTAGTTTGAATTTCTTTATGTGGGTGACATTTTGAAAAATCTGATTTTTTGTCTGCGACAGCACTCCTGTATATCAACCGATTACGATGTGAGTGAGCATGTACACAGGAATTACTAAGGTCTCGACCAATTTCACTAGTTAGCCTTATCCACCATGTTGTCTTAAAATGGTAGGAATTTCAAGATATTGCCGAATTTGGCAACCAAATATAAGTTACTTTAAATAAAAGCAGCTTGGATAAAGCTGACTAATTTCACGAAATTCTCATTCATAATGATTTAGTACTGATAAAAATTAGTATTGAATCTTCTGTAATCGGGTTCCACTCAATTGAACTTCGTGCGTTTGAATAACATAAGCTAGCTTTTTAAAAATAAGGAATATGAAAGCTACCTCTTCCTCCCGGCACTGGCCAGAAGGACTTTTTAAATTTATAGAGGGCACGGTTCGCCACAGAATGGTTACCTATACTTTCCCCTACTCTTAGATTTTATATAAGTATATATAGTGAATTGAAAAGAATAATAAAATACAAAAATCAATCATTTATTTTATTTAACCATATTCAATGTTTTAATTTAAATAAATTAACAATAAATATTAATAATATTAATAAAATTATATATATATATATATATATTTATATCTGAATTTTATCATGCTGTAACTCTCGAATTTTTGAACCGATTTGGATGAAATTGTTCATATGCATAGTACATACTAATGCCTCGACCGAGTTCGTTGGCCAGCTTCATCCGCCATCTTGTCTCAAAATGTGAACATTTTCTGAACACGTTTGGAAATTTTTAGGTTTCCTAACTTTCTCTTTAAAATGACCTATGTTGTTAACTTACACTGTGTGACCTTTAAAATATCTTTTAATGTTTCTAACATTATGTGTAAAATGATACATAAGAGTTTACATTTTGTGAAACGTAACATTTTCTGTAAGTATACAATGTCAGAAAACATAAAAAAAAAATCAAAAATTCCATTGGCCGCCATTTTGAAATAAGATGGCGGATGAAGCTGGCCAACGAATTTGGTCGAGGCATTAGTACGTACTATGCATATGAGAACTTTCATCCAAATCGGTTAAAAAATTCCAGAGTTACAGCATGACAAAGTTCAGATTTATATATATGCGTATGTATATATATATATATAATTTTATTAATATCATTAATTATTTATTTTTAATTTATTAAAATTAAAATACTGAATATGGTTAAATAGAATAAATGATTGATTTTTGTATTTTATTATTCTTTTCATTTAAGTGAATTATTATCTTTGTCAAAATACTTTTGAGCGCTACTGTATTTTTCTCTCATTACAAACTACGTGATAATTTTTTTTTCAAAGATTCTTATGTATGTATTTGTCTAAGTGAGATTAAAGTCGATAAGTACGCCTGCTACCCTTTGCTAGCAGGCGAGGAAGGTTTGAAAAATAATTATTTGTTCATACGAATGTCATACGATTTCCGAATCTTATAGTAGATATCGCTTTATAAGAGAGTGATTATGAGGAGTTAGCAACAGAGAAGATGGTGTTTCTTCAAAAGACGTTGGGGGAGGGGGAGTGCGAAGTAATCAAAGTTTGTGTATGAGCATGAAGTCGGAGTAAAAAAAGGGAAAGAGAAATGAATTCCTTCCTTTCCAGGTTTTTATTGTTAAATCATATTCCACATCTTACGAACATATAAGAAATCTTCATTATAATGTTTGTGTTAAATATATATAATATTTCCGTAGTTTTGGCGTAATTTTGTCAAGAGATAAATTTTTTGGAAGAAACTGAGAAACATATGAGCCGTTCAGTGCATAAATCGATTTACTCCACTTTTTAAAAACTTTAAATTTTAAGTGTCAAAGCACATGGTATAGTCATAACTTTTTATATTTGTAATAACTTTCCTGATTAATAAATATTAACACCATTAAATGACAAAAATGTTTTGCCTATTGAATAATAAATAATTTATTTCAGAGGTTGATTAACTCCATACTCTAATGTAAATCGTTGCAATAAAGCAACTCAAATACACTAGCAAGCGTTGAATAATAACGGTAAATTTTTTAGTGTCAACTTATCAGAATTAAAGTAAAATAAATTACTACTGAGCCAAGCATTAAAGATCGGTCACGTGAGTTACAGGTAATTCGTTCCTCCTGTTAAACATGATTACTATAAAAATTTGACAACAAATCGAAATGGCGAGTCCTCACATACACCTGATGAAGAAGACATTATTTACATTGCTGATGAATTAATCACAAATAATGTATTATAACAGAACTGTTAATATTCATTGTTATGGAAAATTTGTAATGAAAATATATAATAACTAAATTTCCCGTAATAAAAAACTTAAAAATTTAAACACTGAATTTAACTTTATTACCTTTTTCAGTTGCCAAATCGATTATCTTCACCCGTCACATAAAAATTGTAACATTACTGACGATTATATTTTGGGTATTCTTTCTTATTGATTTAATACACCGTTAGATGAAAGTTAATCTGTATTTATGCATTCTACAATGCATTTTTTAATTTATATTATAAAGGGAATTTTAAAAAACAATGTACATTATTTCATGGCATTTCTCAGCTTTTTGTTTTATGGAGGTATTAGATTTGTGCACTAAATGGCTCATATAAAAAATCTACATTATAATTTTGGGGGTAAATATGTATGCAATATTCCTGTAGCTCTGGAATAATTTTGTCAAGTGATAACAACTTTTTTAGAAGAAATTGAGAAACATATAATATAGGAAAAATCTACATTATAGTTTTTGGGTAAAAATGTATAAAGTATTCCTGTAGTTCTGGGATAATTTGGCAAGGGATAACAACGTTTTTAGAAAAAAACTGAGTCGGACTAGGGTCATGATAAATGATCAGAGTTCGTCTTTGAATGTGAAGTCGGAATATAAAAATGGAAAATAAATTAATTCCTTCCTTCCCAAGTTTTTAGTATTATACCATATATATAGATAAAGTGATAGGAATACCAGATTTTTGATCCATAGGGATCCTATCGATCCTGACGATATCATTGAGGCAAAGAGGTGGAATATTTATCTAATAATATTGAAAAAGTCTACATCGGCATGACAAAACGTAAGTTATCAGTAAGGATTATGGAGCATCGCAGAGGCATTAAACAACGTAAACAGAATACAGTTCTTTCTAGGTTCTACTTAGCTAATGAAGTCTGTCATATTAACTTTGATGTGGCAAAAATTATAGTTCCGTGTAATAACCCCTTTGAAAGTAAAATTGGAGAATCAGTTGGAATCATTGCACGTGAGAATAAGCCTTGTAACGATAACTTATCCTATAATATTCCCAAAATCTGGCATAATATCATAATGTCATAATTCTGTATCTAATTGAAATATTTCAATTTAAACTTGAATCGTGTTGCCAAAATCTTTAATGAAAACTTTGCTGAATGAGGTTCTGGCCTTCATGCGTAGATGGCGACACTCGTGATTTCTTCATTCGAACTTTTGATTTATTTGGACTCATTTCATTAATGAGTATTTATTTTCACTGGATGGCACCACTACATTTTTGTTTTCATATCTTTAGTCAGTGTTTGACAAATTATCTGTCGCACAGGAAACCTTCATCTCTCAGCTTTTTAGCCATTTAACCATCATTTTTTTTCTGAAGACGGCTGTAGAAACAGCTCGAAGCGTAGAGTTCAACTTTTAGCGTATTAAAGTTCATGTTTTGTGTACTATTAAGCAATATTGTGTCTTTATTTATTAAAGTTTTTAACTTACATAAATATTTATAAAAGTAAAAAATATTTCGAAGGTTTCAGACATTAAAAGAGATAAATTAAACACGGTGCTATGTAATAATATTCTGAAATTCTCATGAGCTACTTATTCTGATAATTTTTAGATAATAAAGTAGATTTCTGTAGTGCGATTTAATTTACATTTGTAATTTTTTATTGATTGTGTTAATGATTATCGTATATCTTAAATTTCTTTGTACTCTGCGATTTATAAGGATAAGCAACAGTTTGGACAAGAATTTTACATTAATCTAATATCCATACAGCATTATTTACTACTTGCCTACCAACTACAAACACTTGTATCTAATGGGTCAGAAACTTTTGGAAATGTCAACTGAGACATCCAATTTAGAAATCTAATGTTTTTAAAATTTTTGTTTCCAAAAATAATTTTGATTGCCATTCTGTATCCTTTATATCTAAAAAGGAGAGGACCAACGCTGGTAATCACAGATTTCGATTATTTTTATATATGTTGTAGGGTAGAGGCCCCTTTAGTCTCAGGTACAACGGAATTTATATAACACTCCTTAGTTCTCGAGAAACAGGGGGGGGGGTCTAATGTTATAACACAACTGAAATACTTACTTTGTAACAATGTTACTGCGTTCATCATAGCTCGATCGGTAGGGCATCTGTTTGCTGTCCCGAGGACTCGGGTTTGATGGCGGAACGTGCTGCATTTGATTTTCTCATGTTTTGTTTTATAAATATACTTGTATTTATAATTTAATAATCCTATTCTCAATTAAAAATTGCGTAGCAATTATAATTTTAAAAAAACATTTTAAAACGATTTAGTTACAAATAAAAAGAAAATAAATAGTTGAAAATTTATTTTTTAATTTGTAACTAAATCGTTTTACAAACAACATAAAAATTTTAACTGATTTTTTAAATGTATTTCCCATATTCTTTATCGATGCAATTATATTGAACAATTGTGTCAGTTCGTGATTTTAAAGAAATTTTATTTAGGAATTGCCTTAATAAGGCAAGTCTAAAAGGAGGATAGTGCTACTCTGTTTTTAAAGTAAGAAGCATACTTATATTAAAAATTAGCATAAGAATTAAATTAAAACAAAGCTTTTTGCATATTAAAAATTTTTAAATTTGTAATATGTTTTCTCACGCTTTGAATTATTTTCGTTTCTGATTTATCTTCTTTCTGTTTTAATTTTTTTTTTTGTAAAAGTCATATTTTATTATAACTAGAGGGCGCCACAATAGTATTTGTCATTTCTTTTCTTTAGTTCGATGCAATTAAGTGGTTTCTGTTTGAAATCTTTATCCAACAAGTGTGTATCATTCTATAACAGTTTATAATCGTCTAAAAATGGAAGAAGCAAGCTATTGTTCAGAGGAAGATCAATCTGAAGTGACGTGATTCGATGAAAATCAGAAAAGTGATGTCACAAATGCGCTAAAGTATTCTAAATTTTTATTGCAAAATAATGTTTTTTTAACAAATAAACCAGCATCTGAGATATCGTCTGTTTCTTTTGCGATGGGAGAAAAATTCTATAATTCAATAGTAAATATGGTATGCTTTTGAAACGATTTTCGACTTTTTACTAATCAATAATCGATCCATTTTTAAAAAAATGTCTTTAAATGATGGGAAATGTTTAAAAATGATTTAAAAATTAAAACTGCTAAATAAAAATTTAAATATGTTAACATTGTAATTAATGTACAATATTAAAATTTTGAATTCAGATGATTAAATTATAATTACAAGTATCTATTTATATAAAATCCAAGTCTCTGTGTGTCCCTCACTATCCCGGTAGGACCGCCTCATTGAAATGAGTAATTGTTGAAAAATATTAAATTAGTGTTACCACAGTAGCGCTAAATGTTAGCCAACCTAGCGATAGCTGGATAATTTGGCGAAGTTCCCATTTAAAACCATTAATCTTTCATAAATTTAATTTAAACTCCACTCTTTTAAGATATTTTTTCGAAATCGATGGGTGAGAATTTAAAGTACATCTTTACATCTTCCTTCCGATGCTACTAATAAAATAACCGCCAATAGACAACGGTGTACTGTGTGAGCTCCTAACTGCGCGATTTTAATGTGCTTTAGGTACTTTTACAGAATAGGTAGGTGCCTTGGCGAAAAAGGAAATTTGGTAACATATTTTCTGGAAACGTACTCACTGTTTCATTTTATATACACACGCATTTTTTTCGATATTTATACGATTTATTTAACATAAAAAAGCCGTTTCTCTAATTTTATACAGAAACAGATGTAATTTGTACGTAAAAACATCAATAATATACAAGTAAAAACTAACAAAAACGCTCATCAAATTTGTTTTCATAGCTGTTTATATGATTTGACAACAAATCTCGATATTTTTCCGTTATACGGACACCATGCCAAAAGGTATGCTAATGCGCCAATTATTTCAAAATGCTAAAAGATATTTGTAATTTTATGCCAGCAGTTTAATATGAGTTTTATTTTATTGCTTTATTTTATAGCAGATATTTGTTCACTTATTTTAAGTATATATTTGTGATTTGATGAAACAGTTCGTAAAAGTCAGGAATTTTCAAATGTTATATTTTTTAAATGCTCACTTTAGTATCGACAATGGTTTTTCTTTTATTTTTCAAATGCTTCAATTCACGATTTTGCGCCAACTATTATGCTTGGCGACAATGGTGTCCGCATAACGCAAAAGTACCCAAATCTCACTTTCTGATGCCCAAATTACACCAAGCTTTTTTAAAAAATGCCAAAGCCCCTACAGTGGAAAAGTACCAAACTGTCTATTATTTTGCGCTATCCGTGTTATAGTTTGTACTATATGCAAGGGGAGTGGAGCGAAGAGTTTAAACATTAAATATTAAAGTTTCAGCACAGATGTCATATACGCCCATATATATCAGCCATACATATTGGCACGATTTTTTTCTGACGCCAATGTCATATACACAACGGGTACTTAACTGGCGCCAAAGTGTCGTAATTTTGCTTGATATGGTAAGCCGTATGTTGTTGTTTATGCTGTTGATGTTTTCGCGAAATTTGCGTCGGAAAAAAATCGCGCCAATGTATGATTACATATATGACAACTGTGCCAAAGATTCTATAAAGCAGTATAAGACTAAAAAATTAAGAATAAAATAAATGCAAAATAAGACTAAAGAAGAAAGAAAAATCATGCGTTAAGCATAGAATATGAAACACTTTCCAACACATCCTGAATGCTTTAAGAAAACTTCGCTATTTAGGGAAATAAGGTAAATAAGATAACGTTACTTCTTAGATATCCCGTCGACCAATTTCGCCAAATTATATAAATCGCCAAATCAATAGTAAAACATTAACAAAAATACAAATAAAACGTCGAATTAATGGTTTTATTGGCCATTATTGGCATTTAATCTTACAATTAATTAATTAATGGCAACCATTATTGGCAATTAATCTTACAATTTGGCGACAGTAATTTGGTCGACGGGATAACTAAGAAGTACAAAGATAACTAAGTAAACATTTTAGAAAACGCATAAAAAAAATTTAAAGATTCATTTCAGCAGTTACCGTCCATAGTCAATAGTACCGTTATTACATGCCACTATTTAGCTAAAATTTAATTTAAACTACTCTTAAAACTACTGAAATCACATTTCCAGATATTATCATCCATAGACGGTTATGTATCCAATTCTTTGCGTGACCATGTATATCATTTTATCTATATTCTACAAACATTTCTTAGGAAACTAAATGCAGTTCAGCGTAAAAATGCATAACTCCTTTAAAAACCACCTTTAAGCAATTTACTCTCATACTCAGTAACCCTTACGAATTCTTTTGTGTAGCCCTGCATATGAACTGTAGCATTTATACACACAGTATAGTATGCATAAATGTAGTGAAACATAAAAGCGCATATCATAATTAAAAATGCATTTCTAGCAATCATTGCTTATGTACAATACTTCGGAGTAAAGTTTCTTGGCGAGAAAGAAGTTTGCCAACATATTTTCTTGCAAACTATTTACTGCTTCATACTCACAAGCTATTTTTTTCATATGTATACAGTTTGGCACAGATGTCATATACGCGTGATTTTTTTCCGACGCCAATTTGGCGAAAACATCAACAGCATAAACAACATTCGGGTTACCATTACAAGCAAAATAACGACACTTTGGCGCCAGTTAAGTACCCGGTGCGTATATGACATCGGGGTAAAAAACAATCGCGCCAATATGGGCGTATATGACATCTGTGCCGACAATTTAATATAAAAAAGCTATTTACCCACTTTTATAAAGAAACAGAAGTAATTTTTGCACAGATGTCATATACGCATGGGGGTTGGCATGATTTTTCTATGACGCCAATTTGGAAGAAATCTCGCTTTCGAATACCAGTTACTTATATATTTTTCAATTATTTGCTATCATTTTGAAAAGGAAATAACTATAAATAAATAAAAGTTGAATAATAACTATAGAACAAAGCAGCTTATATAATTAAAAAACAGAAAATAAAAGTAAATAAACAATTTATTAATAAATAAAAAACAATAGCCGGGTTACCATAGCAGGCAAAATAACACCATTTTGGCGCCAGTTAGGTATCCCAGTTCATATCTGAAATCTGTGCCGTAATTTGTATATAAAAAAATTATATAAATTGGTACAGATGTCATATTCGCCCCATATTGGCGCGATTTTTTTCGGTTGCCAATTTGGCGAAAACATCAACAGCATAAACAGCATAATCCGGGTTACCACATCAAGCAAAATAACGGCACTTTGGCGCAAGTTAAATACCTGTTGCCTATATGATATTGGCGACAGAAAAAAATCGCGCCAATATGGGGCGAATATGACATCTGTGCCTATATATTTAGAAACGATTTTTTTATGTATATAAGTGCATATATAACCAAAGATAAAAGTTCATTAGATTTGTTTTCATAGCTGTTTATATATTTTCGCAACATATCTCACTTTCTGATGCCCGCATCGCGCCAAGCTTTTTTTAAAAATGCGCTATAATGGAAAAGTACTTAAATAAATAATTAACAGAAATAACAAATTATACAAACTAAAACTTTTGGAACAGATGTCATATTCGCCCCATATTGGCGCGATTTTTTTCTGTCGCCAATATCATATAGGCAACAGGTACTTAACTTGCGCCAAAGTGTGGTTATTTTGCTTGATGTGGTAACCCGGATTATGTTGTTTATGCTGTTGATGTTTTCGCCAAATTGGCAACCGAAAAAAATCGCGCCAATATGGGGCGAATATGACATCTGTACCAAACATTTTATTTCGAGATCAAAGCATTGTTTTTAATTTTGATTCAAAATACATATATCCTTGGATAACTTCAATTGAAATTAGGTGCACAGCTTAATATCTCATTCCATAAACCTAAACAAACACAAGTGATTCATTCATCGTGAAACGTCAGAAATATTAAATCATTGAGGTAATCATTCACAAAGTAAGTTCTCCAACAATCAATGGGTAATATTCTAATGACGTCATAGTAGGTAAAATGGTGGCGGTATCGTTTGTTTATGGTTTGTAATCACAAAGATTTAATTTTGCAATGTCTCTTAGTTACATTATTTTATTGTCATATTTATGAGCTCAGAACAAAAGCCTATTTTTTCATCATTTAGTTATTAAAGACGGAAAAAAATCATAAATGCATGATTTGAAAATTTTAAATAATTTTCTTTCTTAATACTAAAAAATAACATCGGAAAGTAACAGCGGGTTTAAGTTAAATAAGTTTAACTGTTTAATTCTGTTGTAATATTCAAAATAACTGTATTTATTAGATTTCAGTACTCAACATCAGGGCCCGATTAAACTTTGAAGTTAGAGGAATTACAATGTCATTTCAGGACCTTTCTTTTGGAGAAGCTTTTCTAAATTCCATATATACATGGAAAATCTTCAGTGTTAGAAATATTATTCCTAGGACTGACATCACACGAGAACGGCCTGCAATTTTACACAAGTTTTTGAAAGCTACTTTATATCGGAAATTTTACTAAAAACTGGTTACTTTTTTGTTATAGGGGCCCACACTATTAGGATTATGACAAGTTGCAGCCAATTTCGCCAACGTCGTAACCAAGATCGTGAAGCACACACATATAATACCATATAATACTATTTCATGAAATCGTATACGATAATTTAATAGTTTTTAACCTTACTTCAAGTGTGTTATTTATTTATTTTTAAGGCTCAACAATCTAAATTGTCCAATATATAAATTAAAAAAAAATGTAAACAAAGATTGAATAGACATGACCGCAAAAAGCCTCAAATCTGCATAACACTTGGAACCAAATTGTGCAGATTAGACGTCTTCTACTGTGCACAGTTTTTCATAAATGTGTTTCGTTCTTAAAATGTGTTATTTTCATCTATCACTGCGGAACAAGCGAGAAAACTCATATTCTTGCACATGAGTTGTATATATCTTTATGGGCTACCTTTCTAGTTTATATTATAAAGGACAAACATATCTGTGCGTAACGCATACGTCATTTTGTGAATGGCAACACTTTGAAATTTGAAATGAAATTTTGGTTTTGCAATTTTCTCTACTGCAAATTTTTAAACTTCTAAACATCGCACATTTTAAATTTTTACACCGTCGTATAAAAAAAAAATGTTCATTTAAATGCAATTTGTTTGAAAGCTGTATCTCAATTAATTTTTGAGATATTAATTTTTTTGCAGTTTTTAATACCATTTTTCTTATCGTGGCTACAAAAGTACCCCATTTCTATTGAAAGTCATTGAAAGTAAGCGGAAAATAGTTAAAAATAGGAGATATTGTATCTTTTTGTTGCCATTTGCTCATAAAACCTGAAAAAATAGTTGAAAATAAAATATGGGCTATGTCAAGAATATTGTCTGTTATTCCGTGATAATGACGTCATATGCACACTTTTCTATAGACGAAGTTTAAGACTGGGTTGTAAAAGCAGATTGCTTTAGCGGATTCAAATGACGTCATTTTATAAAAAAGCATGTATTTTAATTCTTAAACCTGAATTATGTTTTGTAGAAGTGCGCCATTTTCACAGCCCAACTGCTTTGAAATTCCTCACAGGTGAAAATGCTTCACTTTTGAAAATAATGTAATCGAAAGCACACACTGATAAACGCAATGTTTTGCAAAAATGTAGAGTGTCTTTATAAAAGAGAGGTGACATGCAAATAATAGCGATTTATATTAGAGAAATTGATAATTCTCGCCTGGATGGATTTTACATGTTACCGAGTTAGACAAGCAAACAAATAATTCGTTGTTTAAAATAATATCGTGTTCCTTAAGTTTTTGTCCAAAATTCTCTCAGATAATAAAATTTTAATGCTATTCTTTAGGACATTCTACTATAATTTTATCAAAATAACATAATTTGCTTAATTTAAATTTCCTAATTATATATAATCAATATATTTAAAACAGAAGTGTGTTTTTTAGTCATCTGCCCTGAACTTTCTGCTGAACCAATTTTACTAATATATATATATTTAAAAACTGAAAGCTCTTCCTTTGTAGATGTGGTCGCACTATCTGTTTTTTTTATTTATTTTTTTATTTTTTATTTTTTTTTAATATCCCCACTTTTATATTTTAATTTTAAAAGCATTTTATGAAATTCCTTCAAAATGATGAAAATTAAATAGCTTTCATTGCTGCAGACAAGAGAGAAATAATAAGGTATTTTAAACTTTATTCATGCTATTTTCTGATAAAAATTCAAAATTCTTGATAAAAATTGTTGTATAGGGTTTAGTGGCGCAAATTCCCATTAGGGGCAGAATATTATATTAGGGGCATAATAACGGAAAATGACATACTGCTTTTGAAAACATACATTTTTTCTCATAAATGTTCTATATTGTTTTTCTTTCTGCATGTGTACTGATACTAAGTTTCAGACACTAGGCGAAATACTTATTTAAGTGAAAATGAATTCATATTTAAAAGAAAATGATCATTTTCTTCGATAAAACTAAGACTTTTAACACAAATGCGTCTAAAATCATAAATTACGGAAATTTTTACTCTCTAAAATTGAGATTAGAATTTCAAATAAAGAGTGCGTCTCTTCACATAAAAGATGTTGCTGACAATCATGACTTCAAGTTTTGAGTTAAAAGGATTTTTAAATGATCAAACAAAATACAATTTTTTTAAAAATGATAAATATGGTTATGAGAAATGCGTATGCAAATTTTGAGAAGGTGAAAATTGCTGTTTTTATTCCGGAAATCCAAGCATAAGAGCCTCAATTGATAACCACATCCTAATAACTGATCTTTATTATATTTTACTGATTATGTATCTATATTATAAAGAACAAACGTATCTGTGCGTAACGCTGACGTCATTTTGCGAATGGCAATAGTTCACAATCAAATTTCGGTCTTGAAATTTTCGCTACTGGAATTTTTCAATCTTCTGACCATCGTACATTTTCAATTTTTGTCGCATAGGGAAATAAATGTGCTTTCAAATGCAATTTGTTTAAAAACTGTATTCATTGTCTGATGTGTTATATTTTCTAAAATAATTTTTAAGCATGATTTTTTTTAAAAAGTTTATCTTATCACGTGCCGGTTTCAATACATAAAATAATAAACATTTTGCACTATAAAGCAACAAACATTTTTCAGCATTTGTTTCTGACTATTTTTGCATAATGAAATTAATACTTCTTTTATAAACAAATAAAAGAATAATATTAAAATAACCACCAAACTAACATATTTGTGAAAAACAAATTAACGAAATTAATACTTCTTTTATAAACAAATAAAATAATAATATTGAAAAAACATAAATCCAACATATTTGTAATCGTACAATTTAAATTTTTAGATCACCAAATAGGATATTTTTTTTTCAAATGGAATTTGTTTGCAAAGTTCATCTCAGTTTACTGATTGTCGCTTTTGATAAATCTCAAAAATTTATTTGATTGTGTAATTCGTATTTTCCATATAAAAATTCCTTTGCTTTATTAAATTATATATGGTACACTCGCAAAAATATTTACAGCTTCTGACTAGAGTCCTGTGCTGTCCCTGCTCCAACATAGGCTGTATTTTATATTGGTGTCACCACACGTGGGGATTGCAAAAGCAAAAAACGTTCTAAATTGTGATATTGAAATGGCTAACAACTTGAAATGTGGCATGGTGGTTACTTATAAGATGTACGTCTTATATATTGTAAGAACTGTCGAAAAAAACTTTCAAGATTTAAAAGCGGTGATTGCGCGAAAAGCATTCTAAAAATGGTCTAAATTACGATTTCTAGGCAACTGTTAAAAATAAAAACTTGAAATTTGACGTGGTAAATATGTATAAGATACGTATGCTATCTAAAAACAGTTTCTAAATAATTCCAAATTTAAAAGGGTGAAATGAGCGAAAAGCTTTCTAAAAATGTTCTAAATTATGATTTTTATGAAGTCTAAGGAAATAATAAAATGATTTCCAAAGTAGTGTTTGCAAATTTATGGTGACCGTCACCGCTCTAATATATTCTACATTTTATGCCAGTCCCACTACCACCAGGGTGTTAAAGGAGCAAAAAAGCTCTAAATTACTATCTTTGTGATCCTGAAGGGTCTAGAAACTTGAAATTTGGCTTGATAGTTTCATATAATATTTAATTTCTTCTAACAACAGTTGAAAAAAGTTCAAAATTTAAAAGGTATGAAAACGCACGAAAAGCGTTCTAAAAACGTTCTAAATTGCGATTTCTATGCAATTGTTCAATATAGAAAATTGAAGTTTGGCGTCGTAGATACTATAAATGATCTCTAAGAAAGTTACTAAAAATTTCGAAATTTAAAAGGATGAAATGAGCTAAAAGCGTTCAAAAAACTCTCTAAATTACATCTTATATGGAATCTAAGGAAATACCAGATCGATTTAAAAAGCAATTCTAGCAAATTGATGGTGACAGTCTCTACTTCAGCATACGCCATGTTTTTTTGTTGGTGCCACCACCAAAAGAGTGGAGTAGGAACGAAAAACAGTCTAAAATTGTAATGTTTGTGATATTGAAAAGGCTAGAAACTTGAAATTTGGCATGGTACCGACTTCTAAAACGTAAATTCTCTCTAAGAACAGTTTTTAAAAAATTCTAAATTTAAAAGTGTGAAATAAGCGAAAAGCGTTCTAAAAATTTTCTAAATTACGATGTTATTTTTGGAACTGCACAAAATAGAATCTTGAAATTTCGTATGGTAGGTACTTATATTATGATGTAGACACTCTATTCCATATTTTAATTTTCACATCCCAAATGCATAATATTACGATATGAATCACTCTCAGCGGATTCCAAACGAGAAGTAAACTACAGCACCAACCGATTTACAGATAAATACGTAATTTTCATATTATAGCTGTTTTAATAATATAGAGCATCAGCATAAACAACCCAAGAGGTTTTCCCAGCATGGAATACAAATACAGCTCATTATTGTCGAAATACCTTTATTTAATCATAATTTTAGGTAGGGTCTCATCATTTTAGGTCTACACAAAAAACATCCGCAGTTTAGATTTTAGAACTTCGTTAATAAACATAAATATATTTATTAATAGGACCGAACAAAATGACGTTTCACTTCCAAGCGAGTTTATTAGCACATGAAAACACATAAGAATCTAGTTTCGAAGCTCGTGCAGCCAAACAAATACTGCAAGTGGACGATTTTTTGCTGCAACGCGGAAACTACTTTTGGCGAATGAGAAAGCGTAAACAGACGGAGCTCTGTAGTAAAAAAATCATACTGAGGTACTTCCGATAAAAGCTTGTTTTCAGAATACAGAAAAAAATGATAAATTAAAATGATCTTTGCAGAACAAATAATTTTAATAGAATTCATATCGGCGTTTAAGATTGAAATAAAAATGAAAAGACGTTTAAACTAAAATAGTACGTGGTGTGTTTTTAAGTGGGATTTTGAAAAGAGAAATAAAATAATAATGCTTTTACGCATTTAGATTAAATTTGAAGTAAGATAAAATGAATAATTGGAATATTTTCAAGACAAAAAATAATCAGATAATCTACAGTTATAAAATTATATTAGATGGGGAAAATTTATAGAATATTTTTAATATATAGAGGAAATTTAAATTTTGTAATTAACCCTTCCCCCAAAGATCAATAAGACTTGCAGATCTTAAGACCAACATGTTCATTAAAGAGAAAGGCATGAGTTCCGATCGGATTACAATGTGAGTAGCCATCAGGAAGTTAAATAAAAGCAACTGCTTGTTAAGCTTAAATATGTCAAAACAAATCTATATACAGGGTGTCAACAAAGTAGTTGGGCAAACAGAATGATTTATTGAATGAAATTGACAGAAAAAAAATTAAAGTACATATTGTTATAAGATAGAAAAATAGTTCAAGTTCACCATTATCACAAAGGTTCGACGTAGTTTCCTTTCGTGACTCTGCAAATGTCCCATCGGTAAATAATTTATTGCCATAGATTTGTTAGCATCTTTCCGTCAATCAAATTAGTTGCAGTGCAGATTCTTGGTATTAGTTCAGTAATGGATGCAGGAAGTGCCGACTTATACACTTGATCCTTTACAAGAACCTATACACCGAAATCAAGCGATGAAAGAACTTGTGATCGTGGTGGCCACTGAATAACACCTCCACTCGTTAAGCGATAGCGTCAGTTATGACACCTAACGCCATATATGAATAAACTTCGAAAATATTACTAGTAGTCTGACTTTCAAAAGTTAATTTCATTTAATATTTTGGCGGTTCTTAACTTACGAAATTGCCAAACTAATTTAAAAACACCCTGTACGTAAAAGAAAGTCTGTATTGGGGATTAATCAACGTACAGTGCAAACTATTGAAGCTGAAATCGTGAAAATGGGGTAAAAATACTTCTTATGACATAGAGTTCCGCTAAGAAAGGATTTTCTAAAATTTCACCACTAAGGGGTTAAAAAAGAGAACGGAGTTTAAAAAAATTCCTTAAAAAAACTGATTTTATAGTTATTTTTCAACTGATAACGTATTTTAGTGTATTTTTCTATGCTGAATTGAATGGTATTAACCTAATTCTTTTAAGTCTAATAGTTCATGATATATTTCATATTTTTACTTTCTTCTATCTTCAATAGAAGAAAGTATTGTAATCAAAATTTTTTCTACTTCCGGTTTTCGACGGATTTACACGTTTCAGGGTTCAGAGATCCCCAAAAAATGTTTATAGAAAATGTCTGTGTGTCCGTGTGTCCGTGTATCCGTCTGTCTGTCGCCATTGTACCATCAAAAAGTGTATGAAGTTATGCATAGAATTGAACCAAATTTTTATTTTAAGTTTTTGGCTATGGCAAGTAGATCCTACCTGAATTTGGAAAAAAGTCGCCGGCAGGGGGCGCTGTAATAGCGATTTTTGTGCGATTTTGAATATTGTACCATCCAAAAGTGTATGAAGTTATGCATAGAATTGAACCAAATTTTTATTTTAAGTTCTTGGCTATGGCAAGCAGGTCCTTCTTTAATTTGGAAAAAAATCGCCGGTAGGGCGCGCTATAATAGCGATTTTTGTGCCATTTTAAATATTATACCATCGAAAAGTGTATGAAGTTATGCATAGAATTGAGGCAAAGTTTTTGTGTTTGTTTTTGATCATAGCACGAAGGTCCTCCCTGAATTTGGAAAAATTCCGCCTTAAGGGGGCGCTATAATTGCGATGTCTGTACAATTTTCATTATTGTACCGTCGAAAAGTGTATGAATTTATGCATAGAATTGAACCAAATTTTTTGTGAATGTTTCTGGCTATGGCAAGCAAGTCTTCCCTGAACTTGAAAAAATTCCGCCAGAAGGGGGTGCTATAATTGGATCTCTGTGCCATTTTCATTATTGTACCATCGAAAAGTGTATGAATTTATGCATAGAATTGAACTAAATTTTTTGTGTACGTTTCTGGCTATGGCAAACAAGTCCTCCCTGAATTTGAAATAAATCTGTCGGAAGGGGGGGGGGGCGCTGTAATAGCAATTTTTGTGTCATTTTCTTTATTGTACAATTAAAAAGTGTATAAAATTATGCATGCAATTGAACCAAATATTTTGTGCATGTTTTTGGCTTTGGCCAACAGGTCCTCCTTGAATTTGGAAATATCGCGCGTTAAAGGGGCTGTATGATAGCGATTTTTGTATGCTTTTCTTGATTTCTCGTAGTTCTATTTTCAATCGGCGGCTCGTGCAAAGGCAGGAACTTGCTTCCTGCTAAGCCGGGTATTCGCAAACATCTGATAACAACAGAATAAGGAAAAACTATTAATTTTTTACAAATATCATGATATAGATTAACTCGTTTTTAGTTCGTTGAATTGACTAGAGCAGAAATTTAAGATGAAAATCTAAGTTGGTATAGTATTGAACTAATGATATTGAAGTATTAACATGTGTAACTGCTTTTTGAAATATTAAAATGTCTAAGATAGAAGAAAGTTTTGGGATTGGAACATCCAACTAGTTCTAATTTGGTGATGTCTTTGACGCGAAAACCTCAAATTTTCAAGTGATAATTTCAAAATACATCCGTTAGTATAGTAAGGGAAGAAATTCAAATTCAATAATTTTTTAATCGATTCTTTTGGTTAAATAATTAAAACAACTATGTCAGTTAGGAAAAAAATTACAAACGCCTCAATGAAAAAATAAATAAATAAAAAAAAAGAAAAAAACTGTGGTACTTTTTTATTTTTACCCACACCATGCTAAAATGTATGGTATCGCGCAATTTATTTCAATCCTAACCGTGGAAAGGATTTTTATTGAAAACCGTGCCCAACATTAATATTCATTGAACATGTATATCTTTTATGAGTATTATTCAATTGTAATCTCGCAAAATTTTTAATTGGTTATCTTTTATAGGAAAAAAATTATTATTATTTATAACTTACATTTAATACTGATACTGATATGGATTTCACCATTTGGCAATTATTTAGTGATGAGGAAACTACAATAAAATTATTTCAGAACTTAGGAATTACACATATAAAAGTGTTTTGTTCAAAAAATTTTGAATGTCTTCATTCAATAAAGAAATGTTTTCTGCAATGTGAGGCATACGTATTACGTACGCCACGCTGCAGTAGTAAGAGACATTTACAATTTTAAGCCTGCACTTTAAATTGACTATATTTTATTACTTGCAAAATATTTATTTGTTCTTTTATTTGAAGTACTTATTTGTATTTATTTAAAAAAATGGTTGATCAAAGTCTATAATTTTCAAAAGTTTTATTTTTTAAATGCTCATTTTTTTTATCAACAAAATTATTATTATTTCCTTTCAAAAGTTTCATTTCCTTTTGTGCCAAATATTACGCTTGGCGACAACGGTGTTGGCATAACGGAAAATTACCAAAACAGTTACTGATTTTATTTCAAGTGCAAAGAAAAAAGTTTTAATTAGAAACAACTGAACAGAATATTTCAGAACTTACACTGTTAGATAGTAAATTTGGTTTATAAATGGTTTAATGGAAAAACCATCGTTGTACGTTGCTTCCCGTAAGGCATGGTGACGTCACGGCGACGTCGTTGTGAAGTCACACTGTGATTTTGTGACCGTCGATGTGACGTCACAGTGACTAGAATGCGAGGTCGTTATGGCCGTTTTAGAGGTCGTTTGTGACGTCACATTGTGACCACTCTGTGAAGTCACGGTGTGACAAATTTGTGAAAAGTGTGTCATTTGTGACTATTTTGGCATTAACTTTGTGACGAACCTGTGACGAAAGCGACAATGCTTTGACGTCACACTGTGACCAATTTGTGAAATATGGGTCATTTGTGACGAACTTGTCATAAACACTGTGATTTCAAATGAAAATCAAATTTCAAATTAATTGCTTAAAAGACGCAAATAGTGAAAAAGATTCCATGCTGGGACTCGAACCCGGGCCATTAGTACAGCGCACTGACATTCTACCGACTAAATCACATGGAACGATACCCAGGCTGGAAAATTTCTCACTATTACATGATGGCGAGGCTACAAACTCAGCACAAGATGGAATATTTAGCGTGAGCCACCAACATGATGCAAACACGAAACTTAATTAAATCCAGTATCGATTGAAATTATATTAATACTTGGAAATTTTTCCAGAGAGAACCATTCGCCTTGCATACAATATTTCAAATGAAAATCAAATTTCAAATTAATTGCTTAAAAGGCAATTTTAATTTGAAATGTTGTATGGAAGGCGAATGTTTCTCCCTGGAAAAATTTCCAATTATTAATATAGTTTCGATGCTGGATTTCATTAAGTTTCGTGTTTACCGCATGTCGGTGGCTCACGATAAATATTCCATCTTGTGCTGCGTTTGTAGCCTTGCCAACCTGTAATAGTGAGAAATTTTACAGACTGGGCGTCGTTCCATGTGGTTTAGTCGGTAGAATATCAGTGTGCTATACTGATGGCCCGGGTTCGAGTCCCGGCTTGGAATCTTTTTCACTATTTGCCCCTTTTAAGCAATTAATTTGATATTTGATTTTCATTTGAAATATTGTATATAAGGCGAAGGATTCTCTCTGGAAAAATTTCTAAGTATTAATACAGCGATGAATTTTGAAATAACCTTTTGCTGTAAATATAAAATCTTATCTTTTTACCGTACTTTTTAGCAAAATATCGCTATTTTGGAGTCCTATTCTTCTAAATCATTTTAAATTTTTCCACTTAAAAAACAATGCTTATCAACTGACAGATTTTTTTATTCAGTTCTATGCTTGATATTAAGTTCTATGCTTGATATTGAGTTCAAGCTTGATATTTAGAATGTGTAAATTTTTTAATTTGTTGTGATTTGTCATTGCTTTATTAAATACGAACATGGAGACTCACGGATATTAATACAACTATTATTTATAGAGCGGCATGATAAGCGATATTTATTTAAATTTTTTATTCCCGTGTATATTGTATTTTGTGAATATGAGCTAAATAGATTTGGTATGTTTTATAGGAAAAGACTGATCTGGGAAATAGAGAAAAAAAAACGAGTACGAAAAATCATGCGTTAATCATAGATTATAAAATACTTTCCAACACTTTCTGAATGCTTTAACAAGACATCGTAATTTAGGGAAATGACGTAAATAAGATAACTAAGTAAACATTTGAAAAATTGATTTCAGCAGTTACCGTCCATAGCCAAATATGTTTTCCAATTCTTTTGAACAACCCTGTATTTGATCTGTAGGTTGATACACTGAGAAAAATGAAGTACTCAAAAATAAGTAAACCGACGTACTCATATCGAATTGAATATTTTTGGATCAAAAATGAACCCATTTATCTATTTTGAAACATCACATGTTATCAAACCAAAACAAACGAATAGTTTTGTACCCTGTAATGGTTCATTTCATTTTTGGCGGCATAAATGATGTTTATTAATGTAAATATTAAATTATGCACAGCATTTTAAAAATAATTTAAAAGTGCTTGGAAATAATGCTCTTGTCATAAAAATATTCGATTTGAGTATCTTGTTAAGAATTTTGCTATTTTTCTTAATAAATAATCAATTAAACATTTCTTGTTAAGAACTTTGAACGGGAAATAAATGTCAGTACATTTTTATTTTAAATTTTAGGTTTTTCTTTTTTTGGGGGGGGAGGGGGGCAGTACATAATGATTCATATTTGATCACAACCAATGAATAAAAAATGAGTACATGTGTTTCTCAACTTTGAGTACATTTGGATCGGAGCTATTTTGAGTATGTGACGCATTTAAATTTGAGTACTTTTTACTCAATTTTGACTTCCCATTTTTTTAAGTGCATATATACTATATAATGGGAAAATTTAGTTTAGCAAGAAAACGCCTAACAGGTTGAAATTCTTTTTCAGCAATTTATACTAATGTATGGAAACATACTTGAATACTTTTGTACAACCCTCTAGTTTACCTAGAATCTTTATTACACGCCACTATTTAGTTAAAATTTAATTCAAACTAAGACACTCTTAAAACTGCTGAAATCACATTTCCAGAAATTATAATTTATAGACGGTCATGTATCCAATTCTTTACGTGATCCTGTATATCGTTTTATCTATATTCTACAAACATGTCTTGGTAAATTAAATGCAGTTCAGCAAAAAAGAGCATAACTCATTTAAAAACCACCTTTAAGCAATTTGCGCCCATACCCAGTAATCCTTACGAATACTTTTGTATAGCCTTGTATAGGAATTATAGCATTTATATACACCATATACTATGCATAAATATAGTGAATCATAAAAGCGAATATCATAATTAAAAATACATTTCCAGCAATCATCGCTAATGAACAGTACTTCGGATACAATATAGTATCTGAAATATTTTGTGTGCCCCTGTAAATGCTATATACGTATTATTCGTATTATACATGAAATAATTTAAAGTATGTAAACCTCAGCGACATATATCAATTTCATTATATATGAAATAGATTAACATAATTAAAGTATGCCGCAAACAATTCCCTCCACCCCTATATCATTATGTATTTGAATTCCTTTTTTAGCCCTGTAAATGAACAATAACTATTCTTTGCATCGCATAGTCAACAGAATGCATATTTTAGTGCACTTCATAAATGCATATAAATTTTATTCTGTTTGAAAGCGTGCGTAAAATCATAAAAAATCATTTGAAACGATTTTTTTCCATAGGCTGTAATGTAACGGAAAACTTTTGGCTGTCCCTGTAAATGAACAAAGCATGCTACAAACTTCATTACAAATAGGTACCGTGCTATGGTAAACGTCAATAACATCCAAAAATTTCAGGGCAATCCGAGTATATTTTCGAGAGTTAGAGTGCGGATAGACTGCTAGACGGACAGACAAACCGAAGTCATAAGCACTTTTCAACTTGTGTCCTATAATATGTATCCTGTATTATATGAACTTTTAAAAATATATACTAAAGCAGTTTAATCTATAACTTCCCATCAGGCATGAAAAACACTTTGTTTCAATGCTTAAGTATCATATTTTACTTTTCAGTGCCAATAATTACGCGTATCATAAACGTAGAAAATGAATTTACAAAAGAAGAAAATTTAATAACCGATTCAGAATGTCTATAATTAAATGTTTGATTAAAATCACAAACAGAAAAGAAAAAATGCTTACATACAATTTAAAAAAATAAATATACCAATTTGAAAAATACTAAAAATAATAATTAGGATTTATAATTGTACTATTAAACAACAGCAAACTCAATAGATAAATTAAATGCCTTATTAGATTTAACAATATCTCAAAAATATTTCGATATGGTATAAGGAATTCCTATTATTTTATAATTTCGGCAAATGTTAAATCTGAAAACATTGGTTTGAAGATTTAGGATTTTGAAAGATAATTTAAAATATTATTAGCACTAAAAGAAAATTCTTTCAAATGTTTCACTACTGTAATATGTAAAGATACATTTTCCCAGTATAATGTTAATTTCTAATCTGAAACAGTTTCGTAATCTTATGATAATCGAACATCATATTTAACCCCAAAATAATAATAACTATAAGTGTTAGTAATCAAAAAATAGTAAGAAGCCGATAAAATAATTCCAAATCATTGTCGTTCCATGCATTTTCAATCTCAAGTAAGTAAATTAATGTTTATATTAATTCCAGTATGAATGTAGGCATGCACAGTCTCTGCGCAGTTTTTTTTTCAAGCGATGGCAGATTAAGATATTTTTCTTTACAGTTATCGAATTTTAAAATATCGCTTCTAACAGTTTAAAGATCAGTCTCTTACAAATATAACATAAAACTATTTAACTCATATGTCCAAATCAGGAATAAAATATTTAAATTAAATAAAACTTACATATACGTTCTATTAATATCTGTGTATCCAAAAATGGTCATTTCCTTATCTTAAAGTGTTGTAGACGTGGTGAAGGTGATGTTCTAAAAACAGTGAACTATTTATTTCCCGCGTCTTCTCATGTTTATTTTTTTGTGGGCAGACGATTTTCAAGCAGATGGTCTGGTACAGATTATTTGTTTTTGCATGCAAGAGATATGAAACTTGAATGCGCAGTAATTTTCTGAAAGTATGGTTAATTAAAATTTTGTATTTGAAGAAATGTCCAATGTATTTAACCTTTTCTTTTTATCCGTACCAAATAATACAAGTTAAAATGTATTGTAAAGTTCATTTTTTCTAAATAATTATAATAATAATATTCATAATTAGAGTTTATTAGATATACCATTGTTTAAATTTTCAAAAGGTGTAAAAATAAATTTAATGGTAATAACGAGCCCCCCCCTTTTTTTTTTCTTTTCTTTTTTTTTTTTTTTTTTTTTTTTTAAGTAAAGTTTGTTTTGCACAAATTTTGTATATTTCTTTTATTTTCGGAAAATGCTAATTTTATTTAAAAAGTCTGAAAGAAGTAGAATTTATGACTTGAATACAAATTATAAAAATATTCTAAAGCAATAAATGCATAGATGACTAAACTCTGAAGACTCTTTCTACGTGCTCATTAAAAGGTGCAGATTTAACTGTAATAGAAAATTTTTATTTTGAAACCACAGAAGTGTTTCGAATAATCCTGGTCGGTAAAAAAAGAAATAAATGAATAAATTTCCTCCCAGCAAACTAAATATGTAAAGCGTATAAATTTAATATTCCTAATTCTAATTATATTATCCAAATGCTAGATAAAATTTAAATCATGAAAAAGTATACATTCACTATCTTAGATATCAAATTGATAAAATATAGCCTGAAAATTTAGTTTATTAATGATTGTATCGTGCACTTTATTTATTATGCCCCCCCCCCTCTCCCCTTTAGTGAGAGAACTTACCATTTGCTATCCACTAATATATTTTATTCCTTATGCCGTGTAACTCGTGACTGTTTAAAATATTTCTCTTCATTTTCAAAGATTTTTGAAGTTCATATTTTTGTCACACTGTGACTTACAATATGGTGGTTTTTTTGTCACATATGTGACGTGACGTACGTTACATAGCAGTGATATAACAGTGACCTCACAATTTTTTTTTAATTGCCAGGAAAACATAATTTTACAGTAAATAACATGTTTTAAAGAATTTTCGTAATTTTTTAAAGTTTTCTAAGAAGTTCACATCTCAGTCACAATGTGACATCACTGAGGGGTGGCATTTTGGTCACAGTTGTGACGTGACCACAGTGACTTACAGTGACGTCACAACGACGTCACCGTGACCATGCATGCTATGAGGGTTATTAATAGCTACGGGAATTCTAAAATTAGGTGAACTCGATTATGAAAGATTTAAGGTTTTAGTTCTCAGCGGTATAGTAAAGAAAATTGGAGGATATAGCTGCAGACAGAGGGTAATACTAAAGAGTATACATATACATGCTATAGATATGGAAGTTGTGCTTTGTTTCTTAAAAGACCCTGAAGTGATGCAGCGTAAACCTACCCCTACATTCTTGAGAGTTCTATAATCAGATTAATGCGATTATGAAAGCTATATTTAATTATCTCAATCAACCCTATATATATAAAATCCTAATGAAACGAATTTATGAAATGACTTTATGAAATGATTTTACGAAATGAATATATGAAATAACTTTATGAAACGATTTCATGAATTGAATATATAAAACGACTTTATGAAACGATTTTATGAAACGACTGATTAAACAACTGATTATGTTTCACGGAGATTTCTCCTAAAATATTGAATTAACACCAAAAATCCGTATTGATCCGCAGATTTCAAAACTGGTATTAGAATTTTTTAATTCGAATTAGTTTTGAAGTTATTAATTTTTTTCTAATTTTAAATACTTTTCTCTAATGATGGCAACTCAATTTTAATCATAACAGATATATATATTTTTTCATATTTTAGAAAAGGTTATTATTTGAAACTAATCTGACGACCAGTTTGGCCTCCCTTAAATGTATGCTAAGATATGTATCATGATACTTTTATTCATAATTCAATTTACTTAAACAATATTTCGCTAAATAGGAAGATTCTGATAGAGAAATCAAGAACTCGGTATTTTTATGTTAGCGCGACGCACGTGATAAATCGCTAAACATTTCTATCGTCGCATTTTATTTATTTTTTTTTTTTTTGTATTTCATTATCCTTTTATTTAATACAAAACTTTCATTTAAAACTGAAACATTTAAAATTAATGGCTTTCATTTCTGTTTTTTAAACGAAACGAAAAGAAAAGTATTAGGCACAGATGTCATATACGCTCAAGGGTACCTAATTGGCGCCAAAATGGCGTTATTTTGCCTGATATGGTAACCCGGCTATTGTTGCTTATTTATTTATAAATGTTTATTTACATTTAATTTCTTTTTATTAAATAAAAATAAAATCACGCGAAACCCGATGTGTATATGATATATGTGCCAAATATTAAATAATGCATCAAATCATGACATTTAATTTCAACTTCAAAGCAATGTTTTAATGATACTACTTAGATATCCCGTCGTCCAATTTCGCCAAATTATATAAATCGCCAAACCACCCCCCAAATTATACAAATTGACATATTTTTTATTTTAAACAACGAAAGAACAAATAAATTAGTATAACATTCATGAAAATACAAATAAAACGTCGAAATAAAAATCACTAGATGACGTAAACACGTATTCTCAAGTGAATGTGACATTTATGATAAACCATTATTGGCATTTAATCTTACAGTTTGGCGATAGATTTTTGGTCGGTTGGATAACCAAGTAGTGCCGTTTAAATTTACCACTCAAAAAATAAAAAAAATGCTAAAAGGCGAGTTAATAAATTTTAGTAATATTAAAACCCTAGAGGGAAAAAGTTTTTATTTTTACCTTCAATAGATGCATTGCTATGAAGCAGATCAAGCTGCATGAATTCAAACTTTTGCCATTGATGACAAACATAGCTGCGAATTTCCTCAGATATTTGCTTTCTTCGAAAACCAGGATTTTGAGACCTACGTGACTATTTTATTTTTCTCTTTACTGTTCCTTTTACAGATAAACACTGAAAAATAAAAAAAAATAAATGTAATATATCGCTGCTGTAAGTGAACGTTTTGCATTGGATAATAGTCTCTATAAATCTCCTTTTATGAAAGTTTGCAAATCTTTGTTAAAAAATACTTAATGGCATTTTAAAAAAAAAATAGTTAATTCCTGAGATAAATATAAAAGCAAACAAGAAAGAAAAACCAATGCATTACGCATAGATTTTGAAACACATTCCAGCATTATCAGAATATTGTTATAAAGTTTCCCTTCTTCACTTGATGAAAAGCGATAGCTAAATAAATCATTTAGAAAGCATATATTACAGCTGAAAACACATTTTTCGCAGTTATCATCCGTAGACAGCAGTGTATTCGAAATCTTTAATGCATCCCTGCAATATATATATTAAAATTTTAAAATTTTTCGCCAAGGTTAAAATTATTCTATATAAATTCCTCTTTTAATAATATTCCATATATTATACCAGCTTATTATTTTATTATTTAAATCCTTATTAAAATTCGCTATTATTTCCCGGTACATGAAACCCTTCTAAATCCTTTAATTAATTTCTCAAATATCACAATTCATAATTTATTACGTCTAAAAAACCTATTTATTTAAAATCATTTTTTATTAAAAAAGATCAAGGTGTTTACTAGAGTATTTCAATGCTTTAAAACTTACTCCCCGGTAATAAATTCATTTTCTTTTAAAATTATTGTCTGATGTCGAAAAAGTCTATTTTTAGATGGAATCTTGACAGCAGAGACTAAACTGTATTCACTCCTTGTACATCTGGTTTCAGATTATAGAAAGTTTTGGAACAATGTTTTCGCGCCAGAAAGCTTTTTACTTCGATATTAATCCGACCGTCTAAATATATAATAATAAACTGTCTAAAAATCGGTTATGATTGGGAGAGAGGATCGGCTGATATTTATTGTAACTTTGCGCCGATGTATTTTAAATAATGATGCGGCAGCTAGATGTGGATACAGAAAAAGAGGAAAAAGGTATAAATTTGTATGCAGAGATGTTTACAGAAATATATGTACAAAACAGCGGAATAGTGTAGAAAGGCGAAATGTAATAATGTATGAAACAGAATAAGTAGAGTGGTAGTAAGAGGAGGATGAGATTATCATGTCGAAAACAACAGAGAGATGGAACGTCATTTAAGCGAGTTGTTTGATGCGAGCGAATTCTATATTTTTTCATCGACTAAACTGAGCATTTCCCCTAGAAATATTTCTGATTGTGAAAATAAAGCTGGATAATGGCTTATTCGACAGCATCGTTTGTGTACTTCATCTGTTTCCTTCTTCAACAAACCAATCGGCCAAAAACGCTTGTACATTTAATCCGGAAACCTAACTAAACCTGATCGCCAACTGCTCTTAGTCATTTCATCACATATATATACACTGCAATTCAAAATGATGTGAATATCTAGTTTTTCAAACATAAAGAAAAGAAAAAGTACTGCAAAAGATACTTAAAACTCAGGAATGTTAGAAATAGCACAGATTTTTATGTATAACTAAAACAAACATTTTTAGATGAAAAAAGTGCCTTTCTACATCTCAGGGTGTTTCATTATGAACACTGTCCAAAAATACAGCTTAATAGCCATTGTATGCACCAGAATTTTTTTATTAATGTAAAAAAAATGACAAGGCATGGGGCGGAACAACCCTCTTAATGTGTTTTAATCTATTTCATCTTAATGGAAGGTGGTAGTAGCTTTTAATTCTGAAATTGTGGTACATTATTTTTTTCGTTTATATAAATTTCTCTAACTAGTAAACTCTACAGATTTTTCATTGGTTTTAAATCAGGAGAAGAGATGACGTAATATTACATGCACACTATTATTCGGAACCCAATCCCTGGTGCTATTTTCTGCTCAGATACATCCATTGTCTTGATGGAATATCCATAAAAGTCCACCAATTACCTTAATAAAAAGCAACAAGCTATCTTCAAGTAACTTAGTGTTTAAATAGTAGCTCGGTCAGAGGGAATCACAATGTTGAATATACCACTTATCTAAATTTAGACCAAACCATGAATAGACCTCAGACCTGTTGCTGTCTTACAAATATTTCAGGTACCTTGCGCAAATCGTGTCAGTAATAAGATCAATTGTCAGCACCATCCAAATTGAATCTCTTTTCATCACAAAATATTGTTTTTTCATATCGAAATCCCAAGACATGTGGTCTTTCGCCGAATCCAGGCAATTTTGGTGGTGTTTTTTAGTCATACGTGGTTTTAATTTCTTTTCTTATTCTCCAGTGTCTTCGAGCTGCTATCTACTTTTGACAAAATACTTTTTGACACAGATATCAGTGTATTTCTTGCGAGTTCGCCTTAATTTTTTTCTTTTCGCCCAGTGTCTTTTAGTCATACGTGGTTTTAATTTCTTTTCTTATTCTCCAGTGTCTTCGAGCTGCTATCTACTTTTCACAAAATACTTTTTGACACAGATATCAGTGGATTTCTTGCGAGTTCGCCTTAATTATTTTCTTTTCGCCCAGTGTCTTTATAATAATACTTTTTACCTCTTTGGGCAGCTTTAACGGACGTCATTCGGTTTATAATCACCCGTAATAGAAGAATATCCAATATTACAGCTGGGGATTTTTAATTTGTTTTTGACGCAACTTCTGTTGAAAATCCTTGATCCTCAAAATTCACAAATTTTCTTTTCTGAATTCCGCTTAAGGCTGCTAGTCAGTCAATTTCCGAATTCCTCTCTTTAATGCCTAGGGCGTAAGTATATGGGCGTAGAATGCATTCGTATATTTAAAATATCTTCTCGGGAAATTAATATTTTTCACTCCTTTTTTATGTGTATTCTTAATAGGCGTTTAATTTTTTGTTAGTCCTCAAAGTATTTCTAAAATCTAAGCTTAATTTAATATTTTATGTGTTAAAAGCTGACGAACTGCTAGTATGATTTTAACCCTTCACATTAAATTAAGTAAACATTTTAGAAATATTTTGACAACTAAGGAAAAAAGAGACATCCTATTAAGAAGAGTGCACAGGAAAATAAGTTAAAAATATTAGTTTCCTGAGGAGATATTTTAATATACGAATGCCTCATACGCCCATAAACTTAGTATTAACGAGGGGAATTCGGAAGCTGAGTGACTAGTAGCCTTAAAGCGCTTTTACGACCCATACTCTTACATCTCTCTTTGCGGCCACGTTTGGAAATTTTCAAGCCTGTAAACTATCTTTCTGTACTAAACTAATTTGCATATTTTAATTTCTTCTTCTCGGAGTGGCATTACATACTCCTCTACATTTTATACGCCCGTTTAATATTAATTTCGGTCAATGTTCATATCATTTTGCTGCACCATTCTTTAGATAATTTATATTTCCAACGAATTTACAGATTATTTTTCATTTTGTCGTTAATTATTATGAGAGATTGTTCTATTTGTTCCCAAAATGGCATTTTATGGTAATTATTTATGAATTTTTGCCATAAGGTCACAAAATTGCTCGGTGTTCATGTAATTTTGAAACGCAGTGTGTACAACATGTTGTTATGAGATATAATACCAACCGATAATTATCACCCATACACAGTAATGTACCGTTCTTTTTTATTAACCCTGTATATGAAGTTCATTTATAGTATATACACACTAGTAGTATAATACGATTTAGTTAAATTCAAAATGTGTAACACAAATCTAAACAGACAAAATTTAATACAACAATTGTAACATTAGTTTGAATAACAACAGTTTTGAACCATAGTTTGAAACAATAGTTTGTTCGGTGATCAAATTCACGCAGAAAAAATAATAATTTCAGAAGTCGGCATTACCAACCGCGTTATGGAGCCGCAATTAATCCAATTATATATTTAATCGTGAGTGAAGCTAAATTTTTGTAGCTCGTTTTCTTAACATTCCCTAGCCCTCACTAGGACCTCAGCAGTTGACTTATATATTGACAATATTCTATCGATACACAAAAGGTCGCCACATTATCTGCTTCCGACTTCAGAATCTCCTCTTGTTAGAACTTTTCTGTGGTAGTCTTCCGTTATATTACAAGTTACATGAATTTACATAAGAGTTATGCTCTGATAAGCTGATATGCTCATGCTCGAGAAAATAATCAGATGTCTCGATATCAGCAAAATTCATTTTGCTTGATTAAAACAGACTTAAAACAAATTACGTTGCTGACATATCGGTATAGAGTCGAAAAAACAGGGTATGTAAACTGAGCAGTGTAATTCTGAGGAACGGAAGTTTTCTTATATTGCTACTACTACTACTAATAATAATAATAATGATAAGAATAATAGTAATAATATGAAGAAGAATACCTCGGTCGAGAAGTCCTTCTTTCTCCGACTACGTCTCAGATTATGAGCACGCATATATATATATATATATACGTTCACTCGAGAATAGCATTAATCTCTTTTATTTTTATTTTCGAAATAAAAAGAATAATGCGGTTCACAAATATAGTCGTATCGTTAATTTCATGTAGCTGATTTAAATGTGACGCTTTTTTAACGCGTTGGAAAACAATGAACGATTAATCATTTTCATTTAAATGGATTTTTAAACAGGGAATAATAAATCATTAAGACATAATGATGTATATAGAATTATGTTTCTAATAAAACTTTTCCCCCTTTAAATCACTTTTATTTTTGTCTAACTATAATAGAAAAAAGTATTGTAATCAAAAAACGTTTCATCTGATTTACATGATTTAAGATGAGAAATCCCGAAAAACACGTTTTTACGAAATGTCTATCTGTCTGTTTGTCAGTGAATCCTCTTTTTATCTTCGAAAAGTGTATGAAGCTATAAATAAAATTTAACGAAAGGTCATATGTTATCGAATTCGACCGTTTAGTTTGAGAAAATCGCATAAATAATTATGAAGGGTGTAACGTCAAGTGGAACAAAAAGGGTCCATTATAAGTATAAAAGCATTCATTTGACGTAAACCAGGATTACAATGCCATTACACTGTAAAAAAATCTGTAAAGTTACTAAAATTTTTCTAGGAAACTGCCGAGACAGCAAAATATATCAAAATCAATTAGGCCGTTAATGCGATTTATCGGCGGAAAATCGGTAATCGCCCACTGACATTATTATGATGTCAATAGATCATACTCTGTTCAAGTAGTCCAATGCTGGTATCGGCAGGAAATCGCACTGACGGATAGATTTGAAATGTTAATATTTACTCCAAAAATAAAATTGGCCGACTTTCCTGGGGTGACTAATGCCCGACAATGTGTGTCCCCTCCTCAATACCCCATGCAGTTTCAGTCCATTTCCGAATCACGTGAGTGCCCAGTCCCTTTCAAGGTCTTTCTCTCCCACCTTATTCAACCCCTCAAGGTTTTGTTTTTCTTTTTATGTTGCAAACAAGGTCATTTTTAATCAGACAGAGATGGGATACGAGAATGCGAAGACGTTATGTAAAGTGAGAGAGTGAGCATAAATTTCTAAGCATTTTCTTCAAAAGTTAGCAATTTTTTACCTTTCAAAAATAAACGATCACTCGATATATATCCCGCATATATATCTAGAAATTAGAAGGAATTTGTGAACCCTTTTTATAGAATTACGAATAGTTACTCATACTTAAAAATTTGCTTTAAAAATGGAAAAAAGTGAATTATATAATTGATGCAAAGACTAGATAGTTTTTATGATTTATATGAATAAATTAAAAATAAAGAATATTTGATAGTAAAATTAAAACATTAAACATCTATTTGCGTTTCTTTTTCTTTTTTGTTTCTTTCTTTAAGTTAGGATTAGGGAAAGTATGAAAAACTGGAAATATTACATAAAGAATAGCCTACTTGAATGAGATGTTATAATATAAATCCAGAATACTTTTTACCTCGCAAAGACTGTAATAAAGGGGGAAGGAGGGGGGATAAGAAAAACCTAGAATGTGAGAATTTAATTTCTTTAATTTTTTCGGGATTTATGAAAAATTATTATCAATAAATTTTTATGCATTGCAGGTAATAAAATAATGCTTTCTTTTATAAATTAAACGTATTGCAGAAAACGTGAAACATTTTAGTTTATTACTAGTGTATTATTAGTTTAGACCTGATTAAAGTTTTAATGTTCGAAATTATTCTGATAATAATAATAATAATAAAAAAAATCTTTCGGCATGTCTCTTAAAAATGCGATGCTAAATTTATTATTTCAACTCATCAATCATTTAACCTTACTTTAAAAACGCATTTATTGCAAATAATAGTTTTAATATTTAATATTCAAAATTTTAGCTATTTTCAACACTAGGGGATCGTACCCGCGCTTCCCGGGTTACAGAATATAGGTGAAAATATTTTTTTTAATTGAAAACTAATAATTTTTTTATCTGCAATATTTTTTTTAGATTGCCCACTTACATTAAAAAAGCATTTTTCATATAAAAATATGAATTATACAATCAAATAAATTTTTGAAATTTATCAAAAGCGATATTTTTTAATAGCCGCATGTTAAGAGTTATTTGACCAAGATTTTACTACTTACGGCATTCTTTTATATTCTGATAATTTCAGAGCTTATACATGTCTGTTAAATTTGTGTTTTATTAACCATTTGGAAAAATGGTCATTGTACTCTGTCAAGGTAGGAAATCAAAAACATATCTGAAGCGTTTTATTGGTTGAATCCGCATTTTATTCGCTTTTTGATTGGTCTATACAGTAATCTGTATTTTCCCTTTACTTCCAACAGAGATGGATGCTTCTGTTGCCACTATCACAAAAAAGTAATAAAAACTACAAAAAAGAAAAATTAGTAACTCAGAAACAAATTGGGGTTACAGCTTTCAAACAAATAGCATTTAAAAGTACATTTTTCTCTCTATACGACGGTGTAAAAAGTAATATTGTGAGATGTTTAGAAGTTTAAGAATGAAATTTCATTTAAAATGGGTCCAGTAATATTAATGTTTAATCTATGGCGTACGTAATGAATGACCAGCTCCGTAGAAGTTAAAAAATTTACAGTACCGAAAAATGTAATCCATGGCGTACGTAATATATGATCAACTCCGTGCGATTTTTTATGTCTTAAATTTTAGTCTTTGAAAAAATCATTTTCCAAATGGTTGTTGTAATTTGTTAAATTGCATTTTTTTATATATTATTTTATTTATTTATTTATAGGGGAGTTTCTTTAAATGGATATTAGTCGTGAGAATATGATGAACTCTTTATTTTGTTTTAAGGGAAACGGATTAATCTTTCGTAATCGAGCTCCGCGCGGTATAGATAAATTAAAAAAAATATTTCATGCTTTAAAATTGTTTTTTAGACATTCAGTAAACTGAGATGAACTTTGCAAACAAATTCCATTTGAAAGAAAAAATCCTATTTGGTGATTTAAAAATTTAAATTGTATGATTACAAATATGTTAAAATTGTGTTTTTTTTTAATATTATTATTTTATTTGTTTATAAAAGAAGTATTAATTTCATTAATTTGTCTTTCACAAATATGTTAGATTGCTGTTTTTTAATATTATTCTTTTATTTGTTTATAATGGAAGTATTAATTTCATTATGCAAAAATTTTTAGAAACAAATGCTGAACAATGTTTGTTGCTTTATGTGCAAAATGTTTATTATTATTATGTATTGAAACTGGCACCTGATAAGAAAAACTTAAAAACAAAAAAAATGTTTAAAAATTATTATAGAAAACATAATATATCAGTCGATTAAGATACAGTTTTTAAACAAATTGCATTTGAAAGTAAATTTTTTCCCTATGCGACGAAAATTGAAAATGTACGATGGTCAGAAGATTAAAAAATTGCAGTAGCGAAAATTTCAAGACCGAAATTTGATCGTGAAGTGTTGCCATTCGCAAAATGACGTCAGCGTTACGTACAGATACGTTTGTTCTTTATAATACAGATACTTAATCAGTAAAATATAATAAAGATCAGTTATTAGAATGTGGTTATCAATTGAGGCTCTTATGCTTGGTAATCCGGAATGAAAACTAGCAATTTTCACCTTCTCAAAATTTGCATATGCACTTCTCATATCCATATTCATCTAAAGAAAATTGTATTTTGTTTGATCATTTTAAAATCATTTTAACTCAAAACTTGAAGTCAAGATTGTCCGAAACATCTTTTATGTGAACAGACACACTCTTTACTTGAGATTCTAATCTCAATTCCGGAGAGGAAAAATTTCCGTAATTTACGTTTTTTAGGCGCATTTGTGTTAAAATGTTTAGTTTTATCTAAGAAAATGATGGTTTTCTTTTAAACATGACTTCATTTGCACTTACTTAAGCATTTCGCCGAGTGTCTTAGTATCAGTACACATGCAGAAGGAAAAACAATATAGAATATTTATGAGGAAAAATGCGTGTTTTCAAAAGCAGTATGTCATTTTTCGTTATTTTCCCCTTAATATAATATTATGCTCCTAATAGGATTTTGCGCCACTAAATCCTATACAACAATGTTTATCAACAATTTTGAATTTTTATGAGAAAATGGCATGAATGAAGATAAAAATACATCATTATTTCTCTCTTGTCTGCCAAAATGAAATCTATCTAATTTTCACCATTTTGAAGAAATTTCATAAAATGCTTTTAAAATTAAAATCAGACGTGTGAAAATTATTAGAATAATTGTAAAATTTACAATAAAATCTTGTTATATTAAAGAAACAACACATTATTTAAAAAATATCGATACATTTAATATTTAGTGTGCATCCCTTAGTTTTTTATTAAAGATTCGATGCATCTTGGCATACTTTGTATGAGTTTTTGGCAACTAATTTGTATTTCGTTGTCATGGTGCCAAATTTCGATGAGTCTTTCTATCAGACCATTCTTGTTTGTGATATTGCATTGCTTTAATTTTTCCTTTACAATGGCCCAAAGATTCTCTATGGGGGTCATATCTGGACTGTTTCCAGGGCCATGGAAGTGTTTTTATAATTTTTGCATCCAAATATGTGGTCACAGATGAAGGATTATGGCACGGAGCTCCATCATGCATGAAGTCTCCATTTGGAAACCAGTCTTTTAATTGTGGAATTAGTCTTTGTTCAAGCACTTTTTTATACTGATACTGGTTCATCATGCCTTCTACAATGTATAAAGGTCCAATACCCTGAGCAGACATCGCACTCCAGACCATTACTTTAGTAGGATGTTTAACCGTTTTTGCTATGCAATTAGGGGGAAATGTTTCACTGGTACATCTCCTGACATATTGACTGCTCTCTTCTGATATCCCAAATATTGATTCATTAGAAAAGCATACCTAAAAGATAAAAAATACTTTAAGGTATGTAATTTGTAGAGAAATATTCTTATAAAGAAATTTTTAATCTAATTTATAAACAGTTCTGCACCTTTAGTCAGTATGCAAAAAACATGATTTCAGAAAAATAAATGAACAACTTGAATTCAACTGATTAATTAAAGGAAAATTAATATTTCCCACCTTGCTCCAGTCATTTTCGAATTGTTCTTGCACAACTTTTGTCCAAGAAATCTTCATCTTTGCCATAGAAGATGTGATTTTAGCCTTTTTCCGAAGACGACGAGCACTGAGTCCATCTGAGATGAGCTTTCTACGGATAGAAGAATCACATACATTTACTTCATAAGCTTGTAAAGAGATTTTTAGTTCATGACAGTTGCTCTTCTGTTAGCTTTAGCAATCCGAATTAATTTCCTCTTTGTTCTTGCAGTAAATTTATTTTCCTACCGCATTTCTCTACTCTAGAATCTTCATATTCACATTTGGATTCCAAAGATCTTTTTATTGTACACACAGATGCTTGCGAAATTTTTGCCTTTTTAGCGATTTCGTGCTGTGCATAGTGATTTCTTGGATGAGACACTTTACCACAGCTAGTTTTCTAGAAGAAATATAACTTGCTTTACCCATAATCACACAATAATCCTTTGACAAACGAAAAAAACTAACAATTAGTATAAACTGATCAAAACAGCGAAAAGATTTGTTTTAAGAATAACATAATATTGATGCCAGTTCAAGAAAAGAAAGAAAATACTAGCACAGCAAGCAGACGATTTTAAAATTTTATTTTAAATTCGTTTGTTAATCAAACAAATTCTTTATGCAATGCAAACAATTTTACTACTTTGGATCAAATATTTTTCTTTTTAAAAAATGGCAACATTTAAGAAAATTATATCCCCAAAACTATTCAAAAGGAGTGAAATACTGACTGGATCAACAAAACAAATTACTTTTCATGAAACATTGCAAATATATACAATATTAATCAAGAAAAACTGAAAAAATCGCAATTATTCTAAAAATTTTCACACGTCTGTATAAAAGTGGGGATATTAAAAAACAGGTAGTGTGATCATATCTACAAATAAATAGCTTTCAGTTAAAAAAATATTAGTAAAATTGGTTCAGAAGAAAGATCAGGGCAGATGACTAAAAAACACAATTGTGATTTAAATATACAGATAATATAACATTATGAAAAATTAGATTCAGCAAATTATGTTATTTTGATGAAATTATAGTAGAATTTCCTAAAGAATAGCATTCAAATTTTATTATTCGAGAGAATTTTGGTCAAAAACTTCAGGAACGTGATATTAATTTAAGCCTCGAATTGTTTGTTTGCTTGTCTAACTCGGCGAAACAAATCCTCTCTTTTATAAAGACACAATTTTTGTAAAACGTTACGTTTTATCAGTGTGTGGTTTCGATTACATTATTTTCAAAAGTGAAGCATTTTCACCTATGAAGAATTTTAAAGAAGATGTGCTGTGAAAATGACTCTTGACTCTTGACAATTCAGTTTTAAGTATTAAAATACACGCTTTTTTATAAAATGACGTCATTTACACCCGCTAAAGCAATCCACTTTTACAATCCAGTCTTAAACTTCGTCTATAGAAAAGAATGCATATGACGTCATTATCACGGAATAACAGACAATATTCTTGACATAGCCCGTATTTTAATTTCAACTTTCCCCCCCCAGGTTTTATGAGAAAATGGCAACAAAAAGACACAGTAATCTAAGTCCTTTATTTTCCGTTTACTTTCAATGGAAATAATTTCATTTAAATCGCCATAAAATTCATTTAAATCGCCGAAAATAACCTAGTTTTTATACCCTAGTATTTAAAGTAAGTGTACAGGAGTGTATTTCATTACATTTTACTTATCAAAATATTATTTAAGTATGACTGACCATTCATAATTCATAAAAAACAGTAAAAAAATCTTCTAATATTAAAACTTATTTTGCAACATTTGTCGGGCTGTCATTTATTTTTTTTAGATGAGAGTTTGCTAATTTGTGTAGAAAATTTGTTAAGGAATTTATATTCACCAAAAATAACTTTTACGCGTATTACTTAAAATGAATTTCAAAGTCATAAGATTAATAATTCACATAAGAATAACTGTTGTATTTCTTTATAAATTAATTTTAATACAAAGTGCATTTTTAAAGGGTATAGTTTTCATATGTATATCACGTATGTATATCACGAAAACAAGAGGGCAAAAAACTTTATGTGGGGTGGGTGGGGTACAAAATAACAAGAAAACAGCATGAACTCAGTAGTCAAAAAGACGTCGGCAATATGTCCAAAATCTATGCACAACATTTCAGGATCATACGATCCTTAGATCGTTTGCCGTGCGGCCAAAAAGCCTTTACAGCCGATCTCAGGAAATGACGTCGACCGGGCGAAAAATAGTCAGATTAGGACATGCGGTTTAGGTTCGGCCAGGGATTGCTTGCTACTTGGGTGGGATTCCTAGAACTTTTTATGTAACGGCAGCAACAAAAATTCATGTAACAGATACGCTTTTGCACTGTAAATCAAAAAGTCTGTAAGGTTACTAAGAATGTTTTAGGAAACTGGGATGTCTAGAACTTTTTAAGTAACTGCAACCCGGGTTACAGATAAAATTTTAGTAAGATTACTGTAATTTTAGTAGATTCTTTTGTAAAGATACAGATTTCTGTAGTTTTACAAAAACTTATTTGGTAGATTTACATCTTTTTTTTGTATAATGTACAGATAAAATTTTAGTAAGCATATAGATTTCTGTAACTTTAAATCTGTAAAATTACAGATTTTTTTACAATGTACAGTTCAACGTCAGAAAGCAGATGACGAGACATTTTTATAGGAATTGTTTGAAGTTGCGGCCGTTAAGGTAATTGCTCAGCCGATACCAACAGACGAAGGATTGTAGGATGCGGTATCCGCTGAACCGCGGACGATCCGTACTGTCAGATCCTTCAATGTGTCCCAAGGCGTCTGATAAACAACCGATTTCAGTTGCTCCTAGAAGAAGTCCAAGGGATTGAGGTCCGGGGATCGTGGAGTCGACGTCTATTTTTGCGATTTTCTCCTACTGGACGTGGTTTACGACCACATGTTCTATGAAAAATTTTCATCCTCTTGATGTCTACTATAACCCCTCTGAATTTCTCGGTAGAATTCGGCAACACCTTGTATATGTTTGGCTATGACCAGCAGGTCTCAGTTGAAATTCAGTATATTCTGTCGGAAGGGGGCGCTGTGATAGTGATTTTTGCGCTATTTTGCTTATTGCATCTACGGAAACTGTACGAACTTATGGATAGAATTTAACCAAACTTCATACATATATTTTTTACTGTGGCTGTCGAGGCGTTAGCGGCCAATGCCCGAACATTGGCGGGTGTGGGCCATTCCAGGGCATGGTGCACTGTGGGGGTAGCCACGCATAATGAGGGTCTGCTCCTGCAGGGGTGGGCTCTTTGATATTGTGAGGGTGATTGCTCTCTGTCCTCTGTTGAGGTAGAAAAATCCTATTCAGTCGTTCTCTTTCTGCAGGATACGTTTATTGAAATACTGGTCAGCAAGAGTCTGAGGCTTTGTGGTCTGTAGGAAATTTGGTACCTTCTACTTTGTTGTTATAGCGACAGTTAACACAACCCGGGGACCTGTCATAGTTCTTGAGCTAATGTCTTTCCCCGCACGTGGAGCATTACCGATTATTCCGACAAAATTTTGACGGGTTGTCAAAGGCCTGAAAATTGGTGCATCTTTGCACCGAGGTGTGTGGTCTAATCTTGCAGGAATTGAAGCAGAGGGTTATTCCGTTCCCTCGAACTAATTACTTTCCTAGGTCTCTAGGGAGCACCGTGATCCAGTCTTTGGTTGATGGATTCTTTCTGGATTTCTGCGCAGCGATGATATTTATCTCGTCCTCGTATGCTTTGTACGATCTTCGTATCGCATCTTTTTATATGTTGCTTACCGTACTGTGAAGGGACTGCCAGTAAAATCATTTTGTGAGAGGCTGGTGTCTTTGAAAGGAACACCAGGTACCTATTCAGGGCCGTGTTCTGTTGCATTTCACGTTTAGGTCTGTCAACGCTTTCTTGATTATTGCATACTATTTCTATGCGATTAGGTCTGTGGGCAAGTTTCTTTACAGCACTTGCTGCGCTTGAATTATCATTTGATAGGATGTTCTGAATCTCCTTACTGCTGAGCTTTTTGCGCGCACCCCTTAGGATGACTGTGTGCTTGTGTATGCAGTCAGTCGCCGGCAAGAGTGCGCGCTTCTTCTGATTCTTTTCTAGGGATGGTGCATTTGATAGTGGAACTCCTTGGTTATCGGGCTCTTCCCCCGAAGTCGGGAGGCTGAGGCTGCCACACTGGGAATGCTCTATGCTGGTGATGGCTTCCTTTCACTTTGGCGTGGATCTCCTGGATGGTGAACAGCTGTTGGATCTTGTCGCTGATATTATTTTTGAGTATGTCTGTGGTGTTTTCAGCTCAGTCTCCAAGCATTCATATTTGTTGAGTGTTTCCTCCAGTGAGGCTGTCTGTTTCGACATATTTTCTATTTCTTATTGGGTTTCACCTTCCTTCTTCTCCAGTTGTTTGAAGACCAGTTTTATGGCAACGTATGTAGTTGCTAACCCCGTATTCCCGTTCTTCTGTGCCGTTGTGATTAGATCTTAATCAGTGTCATGCCGTGGTTAATTAGGTTGGCCGTACCCATATCAGAGAGGCAGATGTCTTTCGAGCCGGATGCGACCGATGAGACACTATGGCTACGTCGCAAGTTGTAGTTTTTTGGCGGAGCCATAGAGTTTTTAAAATTTTTATCCTTCATACTTTCGTTGAAAATGAGGTACTTGTTCAAATCTTTTGAGATATTTAGAGAATCAGATAATCAGAATTGCAAAAGACAATGGGTTACGGGGCCCCCTTCTGCAAAGGCCGTGGGCGTGTCAGTATGGCATCGCGAACCGAATCAGGCGTGGCAACAGCATTCTGTGACATGAGCAATGGGGAGGTGGCCCATCAGTGGGCCAGCAGGATTGGAGATCTTAATACCGTATACCAAGCGGAGTTTCTCGCAATCCTGCGGGCACTGGAATGGATATCCGAACAGTTTCTTCCATTCGTTAGGGTCTACAGTGATAGTCTCTCCAGCATACAGGCAATATTTGCACACCTCACCAAGCACCCAATAGTCTTAAAAATAAGGCAACAACTCCTATTACAAATCCATAAAACCTCAATGGTCACGTATCGGCCCACATTGGCATTAAGGGCAATGAACGGGTCGATGCTCTGGCCAAGGCAGCAACAGAAAAAGGCAATAGATTTTGAATTTCCAGTTCCCCCACCCCATGTCAGACGGGTCCTAAAAGACAGAATCCTCTTAGCCTGTCAGGCTAGGTGGGACGACTCTGACAAGGGACGCTACACACACAACCTCATACCTAAAGTCTCTAGGAACCTAAATCATCTTTCAATATCCACCAGAGCATTCCTGACGGGTCACGGCCCTTTCATAACTTACCTAAAAAATTCCACTGCAACTCCTCGCCTCTCTGCGAATGCGGAGAATTAGACACACCTGAGCATAGCTACTATCACTCTACCCTAACGGAAACCTGGCATATCAAATGTCTCCGCACCTCCCCCTAATCCTGGCTACTAAACATACTCTCAAGGTCGGCACTGCTGGCAAAATTAAAGCACATTTATCAATTTCAAAAAGAAATTTGTGTTCTCACTTCCTAGCAATCATGCGTCGGAAGTATACAAAGTATCAGCTCAACACTCCAAAACTGGACTTTTTGGACTTACAGTGTGTTCCAGCACACGCAGCATTGCCATAGCAGCAGAAACCCCTCCTTTTCCACCTGCTGCCTGTCGCGTGGGGGCCCCTTGCTCCAGCGGGTGACGCCTAAGTCAACGTTTTTTCTCCCGCTCTCTGTCGCGTAGGGGCAATCTGTGCCCCCAGCGGGCAGAGTTTATACTGCAAATATTTATCATCACGGAATTTATGGATATACTGCTTATTGTCGCAATTTTGGCAGCTTCGGCTCTGGCTGAAACTGTATTGTTTTGTAAGACTTTAATAAAGGCGACCTGGAGGGACACAATGCTCTACAGACTTGGTTTCCTTGTCTGAGCAGTCCTTCTTAGGCAATAAAAAAACATTTTATACTGACGATTCTTTAAAGAAAACAGCCGTTTCCGAGTTGTTTTCAAGATTTCGAGGCGGACAGAAATCGTTGGAAGACGAGTGCCGCAGTGGGAGTCCTTTGGCCTCCAGAAACGAAGGATTGGTCGAGCAAGGGAAACAGTTAATCAGATCAGACCGAAGAATGATCATCGACGAGTTGGCACAAGAAGTGGGGATCTCTCTTGGATCTCACATGCAATATTGTCAGACAATTTGAATATGAAAGTTGCCAGTGCAAAGTTTGTCCCGCTGCTCCTGAACACGGATCAAATGGAAACTCGGAAGTTGGTTGCGGCCGAATATCTTGAAAAAAGCCCAGAGCACCCGACGTTTCTTGACACAATCGTTACTGGTGATGAGATCTGTGTGTACGGTTACGACCCGGAGATAAAGATGCAGTCATCAGAATGGCAGACAACGTCCTCTCCTCGACCAAAATAATCTCGTCATGTCAAATCCAAAACAAAAATGATACTCATTGCGTTTTTCGACAATGAAGGTGCGGTACCCCATGAATTTGTACAAACTGTTAACGGGCCTTTGTACGTGCAAGTTTTAAAAAGACTGAGGGACGCAATCCGAAGGAAACGTCCCGCTAAATGTAAAGGAGGATGGTCACTGCATAACGTCAATACTCCCTCCCACACATCGATTGTTGTGCAGACATGGCTTGCAGAAAAGAACATTCCACTCTTCCACCAGCCGCCTTATTCACAAGGACTATCGCATTTCTGTATTCTCCTCAAGACCAATAAGGGCCTCAAACATAGCTGCCAATTCTTCCGCTTTTTTTACCACAAAAATCAATAGAAAATTTTGCCTTATTTAATCGGCAGATTACGGCGATTTCAAAAAGTAAAATTTATCATAAAATTTTTGTCGTACAAAAAAAAAAGTAAGATGTTGGCAGCGATGGCATCAAAGGTAACCGTTTTGAGACCGTGTGAGAAGACATAGAAACCAACGCGACGGGTGAATTTGGGAAGATATCAAAACAGGACTTTCATCGTGTTTCCAGCAGTGGAAGGAGCGGTAGAGTAAGTCTGTGTGTTCTGACGGAGCCTACTTGGAAGGCGATTAAGTAAATTTGTACCTATATTGTAGTAATAAAGAGTTACAACGAAATTCCGGGAACTTTTTGACTGGCCCTCGTATTATTCCAAAAAATATTTACAGTAGATCGGTTGGTGGGAAAGTATCACAAAATGTGAGATTTTGAAAACAAAAATTTCAAAAATTTAAATTGTTTCAAAGCTTCTGATTTTTCTTTAAATGTTGGTTGAACAGCTAAATAAAGGAATTTATATCTAAAATTGTTACAGTTTGAAAAGCTTAAGTTCATTTTTATGTAATTAAAATTATATGTCATTTTCTTGGCATATTTATTCCAGGATAATGACAATTTCATTCTAAAACGTTTTTCACATTTTTTTTTTTAAATTTTAGATCTAACCTGTTAATTTTTTTTAAAGGAACATATTTTCTCTGTAGTTCCTGAAATTCAGTGTAATGTTCAGTTTTATTTCTAATTTATAGAAGCCAGGAAAATGACATAATAAAAGTCTACTCAATTTTTACAAAGACTTTAAAAAGATTATTTTCAAAGAAATATATAAAAGATCTTATTGTGAGCAATTATTTTACTACTTCTGACTTGAACTATGTAAGAACAAGAAGAATTACTCTACAGCGCCATCCTTATGCCTCACAAAGAACTAAAGTGAACAGGCGAGGACAATGACATTCATTTTCAGAAATTTTTTTGTAAAATACAGAACTTGGTACCTACCCCATATATGTATTAGATAAGGTATAATTATTAATTAGAAATTAAAAAAAACTAGAAAAAGATGTTTGTACATGATAGCAGATAACCTTTTACTTTACACACATCACAGTGTGACATGCCAGGAAAATGACAATCTGAAATTTTAAGTCTTTTAATTGCTTTATTTTTGTGTTATTATGAATATAATATCTCTTGAAAATACTTCTAAGAATATTTTTTATTAGAATATAAAAAAGAAAATTGCATTATATAACATTAAATAGAAATTTTATTGTGCGGACTGCAATTTTCGTATTTTGTGATATTGACCCTTGTAATTGTTTTCACCGGTTCTGTTTTTTTTTTTTTTTTTTTTTTTTTTTTTACAGTTTTAAATGCCAGCTACTTTTCCCGTGTGAAAATACAGGATGTAAATAAATGAAAATCCCAACTTTGCAGGGCTATTAAAAGAAAAGAAAATAGAAAGGTACAACCATGTTGTTCATCGGAAATCAAAAGTAACAGTTGAAAGTTTCAATTCAACACAGTTATAAGTGTTCAATGTGAGCCCCTGCGGAAACACGAATATTATCGAGGCGGTACGATAGCTCATCCCACACTCTTCTCAGCATGATATTTTTTTGGAGCCTTATCAAAGATCAAGTGTTTGTTCCGCCGCTACAAACTAACGTTGGCGCAATTGGGGCAGGCATATCTGCAGTCATTCAAAGAGTCACACCGGACATACTGAAATCCTACGCAACGATATCGTACGTGTTTCTGGAGATGCTCATTTTGAACATTTATAACTGTGTTGAATTTAAACTTTCAACTGTTACTTTTGGTTTCCCATGAAGAACATGGTTGTATTTTTTTTGTTTTCTTTTAATAGCTCTGCGAAGTTTGGATATTCATTTATAATCACCCTGTACCATAAAAAACAACAAAATATGCAAATGGATCTTTATATAAGATCTCAACTTGGGTTTTAATCCAATAACTCCCAATATCGTGTATATGCAGCCCACAAAGAAGAATAAGAAGATCAGCAAGAATATTTTCGACTAAGCCTGCTTTCGAACTCTAAAAATTAGCGAAAAAAGTCCTCCGAACACAAAAAATTCATTTACGGCGGAGCGGTGGCAACAGCCTTAGTTACTTTTTTTTGATTGGAGAGATAGCTTGTACTTGCAATTATAAAATTATGAATACAAGAAAAATGAAACTCTTCCATATGGTAGGATATCAATATGTTGAATGTGGCAATCAAAATTTGCTGAGTTTTTGAAGAGGTTGTTGTTGCATAATCTTTTTTCAGTATATAAACAATCAAGTGTTACGCCATAACATCAAAGAAAGATGGATTATCCTTGTGCATATACTTTTGAAAGTGACAAAGCACATTGGAAACTACAGAACTGTAATGTGTCAATTATTCTATAAGAGAAGAATGGTATTGCGAAATAACCGATTTGAAATTATATGCTTTATGAAATTTCCTTCGGAGTGAATTATTTATTTCTAACTTCAATAAAAAAAGTACGTGTATTATTTGGATAATAGAAATTTGATAATAGTAAAATGAGGTTTATACATCTTATCTGTCTAAGAAACACATCAATCACTAGTGAATTCGCCATACAGCGTTTTTTTTAAACACACAGAATATCTGTCAAAAGCTTTCAAACTTGTGTTTTATGACATTTTTTTTTTTTAAAACAAACACTTTGTATCACAACAACTCCGAATTCAATTTTTTTATTAGAACACACCATTTAAAACATGTAAATGTAATCTATTATCTATATTATAAAGGACAAACATATCTGTGCGTAACGCTTACGTCATTTTGCGAATGGCAACACTTTGAAATTTGAAAAATAAAATTTCGGTTTTGCAATTTTTTTCTACTGCAAATTTTTAAACTTCTAAACATCGCACATTTTAATTTTTTACACCGTCGTATGAGGAAAAAAATGCTCTTTTAAATGCAATTTGTTTGAAATCTGTATCTCAATTTATTTTTGAGATATTATTTTTTTTGTAGTTTTTAATACCATTTTTCTAAAAGTGGCAACATATCCCATTTCTATTGAAAGTAAACGGAAAATAGCCGAAAATAGGTGATTGCTGGATCATTTTGTTGCCATTTTTCTCACAAAACCGGGAAAAGAAGTGGAAATTAAAATACGGGCTATGTCAAGAATATTGTCTGTTATTTGCGATAATGACGTCATATGCATACTTTTCTATAGACGAAGTTTAAAACTGGATTGTAAAAGTAGATTGCTTTAGCGGATGCAAATGACGTCATTTTATAAAAAAAGCGTGTATTTTAATTCTTAAAACTGAGTTTTGTTTTGCAGAAGTGCGTCATTTTCACAGCCCAGATGCTTTGAAATTCTTCACAAGTGAAAATGTTTCATTTTTGAAAATAATGTAATCGAAATCACACACTGATAAAACGCAATGTTTTACAAAAATTTCGAGTGTCTTTATAAAAGAGAGGTGACATGCAAATAATAGCGATTTATAGTACAGAAATTGATGATTCTCGCCTGGATGGATTTGCTTCGCCGAGTTAGACAAGCAAACAAATAATTATAAATTTAAAATAATATCATGTTCCTGAATTTTTGTACAAAATTCTCTCGAATAACAAAATTTTAATGCTATTCTTTAGGACATTCTACTATAATTTTATCAAAATAACATAATTCATCAACAAACAACATCAAAATAACAATTTTCATAATTTTATATAATCTATATATTTAAAACACAAGTCTGTTTTTTAGTCATCTGTCCTGATCTTTCTGCTGAACCAACTTGACTAATATTTTTTTTGCTGAAAGCTGTTCATTTGTAGATCGACCTATCTGATTTGCTTTTTAAAACATCCCCACTTTTATATTTTAATTTTAAAAGCATTTTATGACATTTCTTCAAAATGGTGAAAATTGGACAGCTTTCATTATTACAGACAAGAGAGAAATAATGAGGTATTTTTATCTTTATTCATGCTGTTTTCTGATGAAAATTCAAAATTGTTCTATAGCGTTTAGAGGCGCAAAATTCCATTAGAAGCATAATATTATATTAGGGGAATAATAACGGAAAATGACATACTGCTTTTGAAAACACGCATTTTTCTTCATAAATTTTCTGTATTGTTTTTCCTTCTACATGTGTACTAATACTAAGTTTCAGACACTAGGCGAAATGCTTATTTAAGTGAAAATGAAGTCATATTTAAAAGAAAACGATCATTTTCTTAGATAAAACTAAACAGTTTAACACAAATGCGTCTAAAAATCATAAGTTACGGAAATTTTTACTCTCCGGAATTGAGAATAGAATCTCAAGTAAAGAGTGCGTCTGTTCACATAAAAGATGTAGCTGACGATTGTGACAAGTTTTGAGTTAAAATGATTTTAAAATGATCAAACAAAATACAAATTTTAAAAAAATGATGAATATGGATATGCGAAGTGCGTATGCAAATTTTGAAAATGTGAAAATTGCTGTTTTTCATTCTGGAATACCAAGTATGAGAGTCTCAATTGATAACCACATCGTAATAACTGATCTTTATAATATTTTATTGATTACGTATCTATCTATATTATAAAGAACAAATGTATCTGTGCGTAAGGCTGACGTCATTTTGCGAATGGCAACACTTAACGATCAAATTTCGGTCTTGAAATTTTCGCTACTGCAATTTTTTAATCTTCTGACCATCGTACATTTTCAATTTTCGTCGCACCGGGAAAAAATTTACTTTCAAATGCAATTTGTTTAAAAACTATATCTTAATTGACTGATGTATCCTATTTTTTAAAATAATTTTTAAGCATGATTTTTTAAAAAGTTTATCTTATCCCGTGCCGGTTTCATTCCATAATAATGATAAATATTTTGCACATAAAGCAACAAACATTGTTCAGCATTTGTTTTTGACTATTTTTGCATAACGAAATTAATACTTCCTTTATAAACAAATAAAAGAATAATATTAAAAAAACAACACCAACCTAACATATTTGTGAAGGACAAATTAAAGACATTAATATTTCTTTTATAAACAAATAAAAGAATAACTTTAAAAAAACACAAATCTAACATATTTGTAATCGTACATTTTAAATTTTTAGATCATCAAATAGGAATTTTTTTTTCAAATGGAATTTGTTTGCAAAGTTCATCTCAGTTGACTGATTGTCTATGATTTTAAAATCAATTTTACAGCATGAAATATTTTTTAATTTATCAATATCGCTAGGAGCTCCATTACGAAAGATTAATCCGTTCGCCTTTAAAACAAAATAAAGAGCTCATCATTTTCTTACGGCTAATATCAATTAAAAAACTTCCGTATGAATAAATAAATAAAATAATATAAATAAAACACAAATTTAACAGACATTTGTAAGCTCTGAAATTATCGGAATATAAAAGGGTGCCGTAAGTAGCAAAATCTTGGTCGAATAACTTTTAGCATGCGGCTAATAAAATAATATCGTTTTGATAAATTTCAAAAATTTATTTGATTGTATAATTCGTATTTTTCATATGAAAAATGCTTTTTTTTTATGTAAGTGGGCAATCTAAAAAATTTATTGAATGTAAAAAATTATTAGCTTTCAATAAAAAAAAATGTTTTCACCTATATTCTGTAACCCGGGAACCCCGGGTACGATCCCCTAGTCTATATTATAAAGGACAAACATATCTGTGCGTAACGCATACGTCATTTTGCGAATGGCAAAACTTTGAAATTTGAAATAAAATTTTGTCTTTGCAATTTTCTCTACTGCAAATTTTTAAACTTCTAAACATCGCACATTTTAAATTTTTACACCATCGTATAAGGAAAAAAATGATCTTTTAAATGCAATTTGTTTGAAAACTGTATCTCAATTTATTTTTGAGATATTAATTTTTTTGTAGTTTTTAATACCATTTTTCTTATCGTGGCAACAAAAGTACCTCATTTCATTGAAAGTCATTGAAAGTAAACGGAAAATAGTCGAAAATAGGAGATACTGTATCTTTTTGTTGCCATTTTCTCATAAAACCTAAAAAAAAAGTTAAAATTAAAATATGGGCTATGTCAAGAATATTGTCTGTTATTCTGTGATAATGACGTCATATGCACACTTTTCTATAGACGAAGTTTAAAACTGGATTGTAAAGGTGGATTCCTTTAGCGGATGCAAATGACGTCATTTTATAAAAAAGCGTGTATTTTATTTCTTAAACCTAAATTATGTTTTGTAGAAGTGCGTCATTTTCACAACCCAGCTGCTTTGAAATTCTTCACAGGTGAAAATGCTTCACATTTAAAAATAATGTAATCGAAATCACACACTGATAAAACGCAATGTTTTACAAAAATTTAGAGTATCGTTATAAAGTATATTTTTCAATCTTCTGACCATCGTTACATTTCCAATTTTCGTCGCATAGAGAAAAAATTTACTTTCAAATGCAATTTGTTTAAAAACTTTATCTTAATTGACAGAGTATTATATTTTCTAAAGTAATTTTTAAGCATGATTTTTTTTAAGGTTACCTTATCACGTGCCGGTTTCAATACATAATAATAATAAACATTTTTCACATAAAGCAACAAACATTTTTCAGCATTTGTTTCTGACTATTTTTGCATAACAAAATTAATACTTCCTTTGTAAACAAATAAAAGAATAATATTAAAAAACCCACCAATCTAACATATTTGTGAAAGACAAATTAACGAAATTAATACTTCTTTTATAAACAAATAAAAGAATAATATTGAAAAAAACAACAAATCTAACATATTTATAATCGTACAATTTAAATTTTTAGATCACCAAATAGGATTTCTTTTTAATGGAATAACTTTGCAAAGCCCATCTCAGTTTACTGATTGTCTATAGTTTTAAAAACAATTTTTAAGTATGAAATATTTTTTTAATTTATCTATATCGTTCGGAGCTCGATTACGAAAGATTAATCCGTTTGCCCTTAAAACAAAATACAGACTTCATCATTTTTTTACGGCTAATATCCATTAAAAAAATTCCCTATGAATAAATAAATAAAATAATATAAATAAAACACAAATTTACCAGACATGTATAAGCTCTGAAATTATCAGACTATAAAAGGATGCCATAACTAGCAAAATCTCGGCAAATAACTCTTGGCATGCGGCTAATAAGAAAATATCGCTTTTGATAAATTTCAAAAATTTATTTGATTGTATGATTCGTATTTTCCATATGAAAAATGCTTTTTTAATGCAAGTTGTCAATCTAAAAATATTATGGAATATAAAACAATTATTAATTTTCAATTAAAAAAAATGATTTCACCTATATTCTTTAACCCGGGAAGCCCGGGTACGATCCCCTAGTATATATTATAAAGGACAAACATATCTGTGCGTAACGCATACGTCATTTTGCGAATGGCAAAACTTTGAAATTTGAAATAAAATTTTGGCTTTGCAATTTTCTCTACTGCAAATTTTTAAACTTCTAAACATCGCACATTTTAAATTTTTACACCATCGTATAAGGAAAAAAATGCTCTTTTAAATGCAATTTGTTTGAAAACTGTATCTCAATTTATTTTTGAGATATTAATTTTTTTGTAGTTTTTAATACCATTTTTCTTATCGTGGCAACAAAAGTACCTCATTTCATTGAAAGTCATTGAAAGTAAACGGAAAATAGTCGAAAATAGGAGATACTGTATCTTTCTGCTGCCATTTTCTCATAAAACCTAAAAAAAAAAGTTAAAATTAAACTATGGGCTATGTCAAGAATATTGTGTGTTATTCTGTGATAATGACGTCATATGCACACTTTTCTATAGACGAAGTTAAAAACTGGATTGTAAAAGTGGATTCCTTTAGCGGATGCAAATGACGTCATTTTATAAAAAAGCGTGTATTTTATTTCTTAAACCTAAATTATGTTTTGTAGAAGTGCGTCATTTTCACAGCCCAGCTGCTTTGAAATTCTTCACAGGTGAAAATGCTTCTCATTTAAAAATAATGTAATCGAAATCACACACTGATAAAACGCAATGTTTTACAAAAATTTAGAGTATCGTTATAAAGTATATTTTTCAATCTTCTGACCATCGTTACATTTCCAATTTTCGTCGCATAGAGAAAAAATTTACTTTCAAATGCAATTTGTTTAAAAACTTTATCTTAATTGACAGAGTATTATATTTTCTAAAGTAATTTTTAAGCATGATTTTTTTTAAGGTTACCTTATCACGTGCCGGTTTCAATACATAATAATAATAAACATTTTTCACATAAAGCAACAAACATTTTTCAGCATTTGTTTCTGACTATTTTTGCATAACGAAATTAATACTTCCTTTGTAAACAAATAAAAGAATAATATTAAAAAACCCACCAATCTAACATATTTGTGAAAGACAAATTAACGAAATTAATACTTCTTTTATAAACAAATAAAAGAATAATATTGAAAAAAACAACAAATCTAACATATTTATAATCGTACAATTTAAATTTTTAGATCACCAAATAGGATTTCTTTTTAATGGAATAACTTTGCAAAGCCCATCTCAGTTTACTGATTGTCTATAGTTTTAAAAACAATTTTTAAGTATGAAATATTTTTTTAATTTATCTATATCGTTCGGAGCTCGATTACGAAAGATTAATCCGTTTGCCCTTAAAACAAAATACAGACTTCATCATTTTTTTACGGCTAATATCCATTAAAAAAATTCCATATGAATAAATAAATAAAATAATATAAATAAAACACAAATTTACCAGACATGTATAAGCTCTGAAATTATCAGACTATAAAAGGATGCCATAACTAGCAAAATCTCGGCAAATAACTCTTGGCATGCGGCTAATAAGAAAATATCGCTTTTGATAAATTTCAAAAATTTATTTGATTGTATGATTCGTATTTTCCATATGAAAAATGCTTTTTTAATGTAAGTTGTCAATCTAAAAATATTATGGAATATAAAACAATTATTAATTTTCAATTCAAAAAAATGATTTCACCTATATTCTTTAACCCGGGAATCCCGGGTACGATCCCCTAGTATATATTATAAAGGACAAACATATCTGTGCGTAACGCATACGTCATTTTGCGAATGGCAAAATTTTGAAATTTGAAATAAAATTTTGGCTTTGCAATTTTCTCTACTGCAAATTTTTAAACTTCTAAACATCGCACATTTTAAATTTTTACACCATCCTATAAGGAAAAAAATGCTCTTTTAAATGCAATTTGTTTGAAAACTGTATCTCAATTTATTTTTGAGATATTAATTTTTTTGTAGTTTTTAATACCATTTTTCTTATCGTGGCAACAAAAGTACCTCATTTCATTGAAAGTCATTGAAAGTAAACGGAAAATAGTCGAAAATAGGAGATACTGTATCTTTCTGCTGCCATTTTCTCATAAAAACTAAAAAAAAAAGTTAAAATTAAACTATGGGCTATGTCAAGAATATTGTGTGTTATTCTGTGATAATGACGTCATATGCACACTTTTCTATAGACGAAGTTAAAAACTGGATTGTAAAAGTGGATTCCTTAAGCGGATGCAAATGACGTCATTTTATAAAAAAGCGTGTATTTTATTTCTTAAACCTAAATTATGTTTTGTAGAAGTGCGTCATTTTCACAGCCCAGCTGCTTTGAAATTCTTCACAGGTGAAAATGCTTCTCATTTAAAAATAATGTAATCGAAATCACACACTGATAAAACGCAATGTTTTACAAAAATTTAGAGCATCGTTATAAAGTATATTTTTCAATCTTCTGACCATCGTTACATTTCCAATTTTCGTCGCATAGAGAAAAAATTTACTTTCAAATGCAATTTGTTTAAAAACTTTATCTTAATTGACAGAGTATTATATTTTCTAAAGTAATTTTTAAGCATGATTTTTTTTAAGGTTATCTTATCACGTGCCGGTTTCAATACATAATAATAATAAACATTTTTCACATAAAGCAACAAACATTTTTCAGCATTTGTTTCTGACTATTTTTGCATAACGAAATTAATACTTCCTTTGTAAACAAATAAAAGAATAATATTAAAAAACCCACCAATCTAACATATTTGTGAAAGACAAATTAACGAAATTAATACTTCTTTTATAAACAAATAAAAGAATAATATTGAAAAAAACAACAAATCTAACATATTTATAATCGTACAATTTAAATTTTTAGATCACCAAATAGGATTTCTTTTTAATGGAATAACTTTACAAAGCCCATCTCAGTTTACTGATTGTCTATAGTTTTAAAAAAAAATTTTAAGTATGAAATATTTTTTTAATTTATCTATATCGTTCGGAGCTCGATTACGAAAGATTAATCCGTTTGCCCTTAAAACAAAATACAGACTTCATCATTTTTTTACGGCTAATATCCATTAAAAAAATTCCCTATGAATAAATAAATAAAATAATATAAATAAAACACAAATTTACCAGACATGTATAAGCTCTGAAATTATCAGAATATAAAAGGATGCCATAACTAGCAAAATCTTGGCAAATAACTCTTGGCATGCGGCTAATAAGAAAATATCGCTTTTGATAAATTTCAAAAATTTATTTGATTGTATGATTCGTATTTTCCATATGAAAAATGCTTTTTTAATGTAAGTTGTCAATCTAAAAATATTATGGAATATAAAACAATTATTAATTTTCAATTTAAAAAAATGATTTCACCTATATTCTTTAACCCGGGAAGCCCGGGTACGATCCCCTAGTATATATAAAATCCAAACGGAAATTTCGTTCCGAGCGCCTAGATTTTGGGTTCTACTGCATGGATTTTTACGGAACTTATACCGTTAGATAGGTGTCGTTTCAGGGAAGGTTTTAAGCAATAACACATCATTCTACCTAAATTAGTTATAGAATTATGACGGAAAGTTCTGTTATTTTGGACGGTAAGGTTTACCATTTTATTTTTTCGCGAAATTTATCGTTGATAAAAAAAAAATTGAAACAGCTATTACACCTCGAAACATAAAAAAAAAACTGTTACTAATTTTAATTAAAAAAAAAGAAGGAAGAAAAAAAGAAGAAAAAAATCCGATTTAATGAGTGATAATATTAAAAAACGAAAACATTTAATTTAAACATGAAAGGGAATGTTCGTAACACTTAAAAAATTACCCAGTTAAAATATTGCAATTGAAATAAAATTTGGCTCTTTATCTTTTGCGTCAGGTTAAGAAAAACGCATCTGAAAAATTAATAGGATGATATCAAGGAAGTTTCGGTAAGTGCATGCTCAGAAATATTTGAAAAAATATCTTCTCATGAGGAATATATAGATGATTCTTCTCGTGACATATAACATGTTTATAAAAAAAATCCGCAGAACCTCGATTTAGCGTTTGTAAAAAAAAAAAAAAATGAAAATTTAATTTTTTTGGCGATTTAATGCTGGTTGGCGGCACAATAAAATTTTGAATGATACCCTTTTTATCATAAATAATTTTTAAGTAAAACCTTTTTCTACTCTTCATACGAACATAGTTAGATTAAGTTTAACTTAAATAAATACATTTTTATTACTACAGTTTTGTCATATACCTTTACATGTGTATATATTAAGATTTTATTATCATAATTATTAGGTTAAAAACAAAAATTTCAGCTTATTCATAGCTGCCAACCTTTACGATTTTTGATACCACTAAAATTTTATAGAGATTTTTGTCATGTGTAATCGTGAGATTTCGACGATTAAAGTAGACAATATTTACAATAAAATTATAGTGGTAAGAAAAAAGCGTAAAAGTTGGCAGCTAAGGTTTATTAATTTTTTCCCAAATTCAAAGTTAATGTCCGATTCGGAACATTGGCAATTTGACTTCGATATTGTTAGTATCAGAAACAAGAAATGAAGGTTATTGTTGCCATGGGAACAAGTATTTAATATAAAATGTTTAATGGTAGCATTTTTAATTAGCCAACTACTTTTAAAACAAACTTAAAACGGTACTACTTGATTATCCCGTCGAGAAAATAACCATCGCCAAACTATAAGATTAAATGCCAATAATAGTTGATCGTAAATTTTACATTCATACTTGACATTAAACACGGTACACGTGTTTGTTGCGTCATCAAGTGATTTTTAATTTCACTTCTATTTGTAATTTGATTAATGTTTAAAAATGTATTTATTCTTTTGTTGTTTAAAATAAAAATTTTGCCAATTTGTATAATTTGGCGAGTAGTTTGGCAATTTATATAATTTGGCGAATAGTTTGGCAATTTATATAATTTGGCGAAACTGGTTGAATGAATAATCAAATAGTACCCTTAAAACATTTCCAGCCGGTTAAGCCATGTAAAATTAAATAACTACTGAAACACGCTATTTTTTATATTATATACGCTTAAAGATAAAAAATTATACGCTAATCCTTCGTTTAACTTTAAATTCATTGAGTTTTAGGCATTTAAACACTTATTTAACAAGCAATTTTCAAATGTATTTAAATATCTTGCATTTGGGATGAAAATGTGTTGGCTAGCCAAATAGCGTGAACGTTCGTCTTTTTGCGCCAAATACTCGAATATATATAGATTTTTTTTCAGATTTTTACTGAGATTCCGCCTCAAAATTTCAGTGATGTTTTACTACATACATGAGTATTTTTAAAAGCATTCTTCTTTTTAAAATAATTTGAGTATGCTCTTTAAGGAGACCTTCCTTGTGGTAACAATTTTGTTTTTGATTTGTTCTTTTTTATTTCTAACTCTTCCATTATGTGACTCACAGAAGAAACTAGCAGATGTAATTGTAAAAATGATGGTACTTATGATTTACATGTTATATGTTTATTTGTGATTTTTGAGTTCACTTTTGTCGCCAAACAATTTGATTTTAAGCCAAAAAGACGTAAGTGTGAATTGGGTTCAAGCGATGTTTACAATAAAGGTGATTTTGCAAGTATACGAAAGCATTTTTTGAGTATTTTCTTAAATTCAAATGTACAATATATAAATAGCAATTAATATTTTAAAAATGGAGTCAAATATTTTAATTTTAGCATAAATGTCTCCCACACACGCACATGCATATTGTAAAATAATTTAATTTTAGACATTTAAAAAAAATCTCATCATACTTTACTGCGAAAGCATGTCGGTTTGTTTTCCCCAAATTTGTGACTTTTATAACCTCGAAGCCAGATTAGCTAATATTGTCCATTCTTTTTTTAATAAAAAACATATCGCCAATTTCCCTTATACAAACGTCCAATGCTTGCAATGTTAGGTAGTAAAGATTATTCTTAAGAAAATGTAAGCAATTATGCGTTATTTCTATCACGAAAAAAAGACATTTTGCAATAAAAATTGCTTTCTGAAATCACTTTTCGATATTCCATTCCATTCGTCATTTCTTTTTTTTTTTATATATCTTCCCTTCTTTTAGAAATGTTATAAAAAGATATTGGATGTATCTTCCATAATCAGCTACCTTACAGTTGGCGAATTTACTATATAGTATCGGAAGATTCGTTTATATTTAAAAGGAACCGTGGACGATAAATCCGATATTTCAGAAGATTACGCGAAATTTGTACTTTTAGTAATTAGCGATTAGTAAATTTATGTTTTTTTTATTATGGAGCAAACGGACAAAAGAAGATTTACTAATAGATATTTTTCATGTACAGTTATTTTACTATCACTAAAAAAGCATTAATTTGAATGTACAAAAAAAAAAAAAAAAAAAAAAAAAAAAAAAAAAAAAAAATTCAAATGCCAAAGGTAGCCAATGGAACAATATTTGTTCATTTAGCCTAGGTTTAAAAAAAAACAGTACCTCAAATTCAATTAAAATTTTAATCATTATAATAGTTTGGCTGATGCACAGACCGAGCAGCTGATCGTAGTGACAAATTTTAGGTTTATTTTACTATCACTAAAAAAGCATTACTTTGAATGCATAAAAAAAAAAATAAATAAATAAAATAACTTTCAAATGCCAAAGGTGGCCAATGGAACAATATTTGTTCATTTACCTTAGGTTTTTTAAAAAAGTACCTCAGATTCAAATAAAATTTCAATCATTATAAAGAAATTTTGACTGATGAACAGCCCGAGCAGCTGATCATAGTCACAAATTGAACCACCAATTGGAAGAAGGGAATAAACGCCACTTTTTGACACATTCATTTTTCTGCACTTTTACATTCTTTAGACGTAGCGCTTGGTTGGGAGTTCGAAGAAAATAAAAAAAACATACGAAGCGGATGGTTTTTGTTATTTTCTTTCAACTCACAATTAAGCGCTACACGTCTAAAGATTGTAAAAATTTAGGAAAATGAATGTGTCAAAAAGTGGCGTTTATTCCCTTCTTCCAATTGGTGGTTCAATTAATGTTTTTAGTTTTCTTTAGGCAACAAACTGATGAATAATGACGTCTTGAAAATAAAAGCATGTTTATTTCTCCGTCTTATTACGCTCATTAGAGAAATGTGAAAAAAATCTGCGGTTTCCCAAAAAAGATCACAACTAAAAATTTTGCATAACTAACTTTATTTATTCAATTCCTACTATTAGCTCACACTCTCCCTATATTTATTTATTTATTTATATATTTATCTTGTTCAAATTTCCAATCGTTAATAAAATACTCATTATTCATCCTATCAAGTTGAAATAATTTTTTTTAAACTTGTACTGGATGACAATTGATTTTAATACAGTTTTTTCAAATATTAATTCATTAATTAAATTTTAATTAATTAATTTTAGTTTTGCATGGGAAACAAAATGGCGGCCATTAGTTATTGAAGATCATTTTTTCTATATTTTCATATTGATCCAGTATTTTCAATAAGGGGTTACCATAGGGGGAACCTGTTCTGTCGCCAAATACCGCAAATTTTGTCTCCAACTTGGCGATATATTGTCAAATTTGGCGGCCAAAATGAGTCGCCAAAAGTGACGCCAATTTGGCGATATCTCTAATATTTCGCCAAATTCCCATAGAGTTCCATTGTAAATCTACTTGCTTATAGAAAATCAACAAATTGAGATATTTTAATGCAACAAAAACTAATATTAGCTTAAGGGATTATATTAAATTTTTCTTTGATGGCCTAAGTAGGAATTGACTTTAAAAACAAAATTTTTATATTACTTGTTATTTGCAAACAGTTTTGATAGTGAAAGATCTAAAATTCAATCAACAGCAATTTGACATTATTTAATGGATTGTAGTTTGGAACGTAATTAACTCTGTTTTGTAGCTAACTCTGGTACATTTTTAGCCATACCGTTACGAACATTTCTAGAGTTGCACATCAAACTTGGTTGTGGATCCGATTACGGATGATTGGGAAGATTTTATTGAATGAAAACTAGAGGTTTAGTTTTCTATTTGAATTAGTTATCGAGGTTATTTTCCTAGGTTAATAGTTGCATGATTAAAAGTGGTATGTAAAAAGAAACGGCAGTTATAATGACATTATTTTAATTTTATTCACACAATTCCGCTTTAAATATCCACTTTTACATGATTCACATATTTTAAAATATAAAAGTTAAATACTGTTTTGATTGTATTTACTCTACTGGGAATCGAAGATAAGAAACTGTAGAGAAAACCTGGCAAAAGAAGACGTATATTACCAAATATAATATAACGTAGAGATAGATTGTATTTATGTTATCAGATCCGCACAAAGTACCAAGCAGAGAAGCCCGGAGTAAAAGAATTAACAAATGAAAATGAATAACCCGAACATTCTTTAAGTTAAATGGTCAATCTCTGCAGTCATTGTAATTCTCTCTTTTTTAGTAGTGTGGTGATATGATCGTAATGGCCGCATTTCCCTCCCAAACTCTACATGTGTACTAAAGAGTTGCTTCTGAATTGCCCGTATCTCGTCTAACGCATCAGATAATATAATAGCGCAATGGCGTCCGATGCGTATTCAGAAAATGCGGAAGGACCTTCCAGGTGAAGGTCCATATTAATTTAAAATACAGGGTCGAATTTTCCATTTCGTTTGGTTGAAGGTTTATTTGAAAAATGGTCCAGTGCAGCGGGCTCAGCCTGCTAGTAATAATAATAATAAAAAAACATTTACTGGGAAAAATATTTTTCTCTCATATCTGTAATATAGAAAAAATTACATATTTCTCCAAAATACTGTAAATGTTCTAATACAAAATTATATAATACGTAAACTCGCCTTTCTAAAAAGGAAGGTCTTCCGTTCTGGACGTCTTCAGCCTTTTTAAATTAACCAAATTCAGAATGTTTATTTTAGCAATAATAGCATGAGACTTGATATCAAATGATAAATTAAATTTTGGAATGGAAAATTAACTTAGTATTATACGGTCTGTTGGGATATTATAAGAAAAATTTCCCACACAGCACACTTGGTTACAGTGATGTCTTAGAGGCATCACAACGCCTCTTTATTATCGCGTCTCACTGCGATGTCACTGAGTCATCACTGAGATGACAAGAAAGGCTGTCGCTGAGATCATCACTTGCGACATACTGGAGACACAAGCTGCCGTTTTCGCCAGTGGCGTAGCCAAGGGCAGAGTCCAGGGGGTCTGGACCCCCCCCCCCCACCCCCCGAACAAAAAACTTTCTTTTTCAATCATTGATACAGCAGTAAAAACAGCTAAGACGGACTCACAATGAACCTATGGAAAATTCCGCTTTAGACAGGTGTTCATCTTAGAAAGTATAAATAAAAGGTATGTCTTTCGCCGGCACTATAGAATTTTACGTTTTAGACAGGTTTCCGCTATAAACACTGTCTGTTTTCACATCCATTAAAACTGCTAAAACGTACTCGCTCTACAGTACACCTCTCAAGAGCATAAAGGTATTACAATAAAATCTGTAAAGATGGCCGATCTTAAAGAGAAAAAATTCAAGATTCGTCGAAACAACACTATATATTTATGCTTGCTAACGTTTGAAATCTATCTGAAATGGAACTCGTTCCAATTGTGATTCCTTTTTGGAAGGTTGTCTGTGAACACGGAATCCTCACGTGAACGAAAACATTTTAATATCCCGAGATTCAAGGATAACTATGCAAGTATATAGATGCTATTCCATTTACACAAATTTACTGTAACTAGATAAAACGTAAAACTTCTTATCTTGAACTTCGATGGGACCAACTCTTGCCGACACGGGAAAAGACGAGTTTATACGAATGCAATAACGGCACATTATGGTTGAGTTTTGTGACCTTTATCTTGGTTCATTTTATAACGGAAAATATCAATTACTTTAAATCTGCTGTCTGCAATTAATAAAAGTACTAACTTTATTTTTGGACTGGTTATTTGTTACCATTTTACAAATACACTGGCGAGAAAAATTAAAGGAACAGCCGTAAAAAGATGTTGTATGTTAATTCTATTAAAGGAACTTTAATGAAAGACGATTTTGTGGTAACTCAATATCAAGATTATCACATAGTTCAATGGGATTAACCTGCGCTACAGAAAAATATGCAAATTTTTTAGCCCGTTCTTTCTGTTCACGTGTGAAAAACAGTGCACGTGGGTGATTTGAAGTCTAATTTTAAGGAGTGTACGTGTAGTTGGGTAAAGGTTTCCCTGTAGTATGTGGTATATGTCGTTCAGAAGACATTTGACCGATTGTGAAAAATAGCGTATGATAGGGAGAATGGAAGCAGGACAGAAACTCTCAGGAGTATCTAAAGACTTAAAAATAGCCAAAAGCATCATGTCAAGAATATGGAAACGGTTTAAAGACACTGGTAATGTGCACAAACCATCAGGTCAAGGTAAAAAACTTGCCAGAATAGACTCTCAGCACCGTTACTTGGCAATGACTGCTAAAAGAAACAGGCAACTGACTATAGAGCATAAATCAGCTCAGATGGTAAGGGAGTTCGATTCACAAAAGGAACTCGATTATACAGATTTACTATGAGTGACAGGCTGCATAAAAAGGTCTGCATGCAAAAAGCCCGTGATTTCTATTCCACTAACTCCGGCAGCGAAATGTGCCCGATTAAAGTGGTGCAGAGATCGTCGTCATTGGAGTACTACGGGCCGAGTTCTCTTTCTCGATGAATCCTGATTTTATTTGGAGAGTTATTACAGATTTGTTACCATATCGAGGGAAAAATACCCGTACAAGGCTACAAACATCCGTGAAAGGCATCGATTCAAAGGTTGTGGAATCATAGTATGGGCGAGCATCATTTTGAATAGCTTCACTAACCTACACATTTTTACCAGTGCAACTGTGAATGCTGAAATATACAGAGATGAGGTTCTTGATCTTACTGTCAAATTGTTTAAGGGTGCAATCGGAAGATTTGGGTTTTTATGCTTATTAAAGATCCTGAAGGATCCCCCACCACGGAACTTCAAAGTGTCCCTTCCAGAGGTGCAGAAATCCCATCCGGAATAAAATGTCTGGATTCAACATTACCTTTGATCCCAGTGACTACTTGTGAATGCCCAGTTTTACATTGCTTCAAAAAATTTCATGGGAGCAATAAGAGTTTAGTGTATTGAGAAGATCTTGGGTGACCATTTTGTCTTTAACAATGAAAAATTAAAATCATAAATTGAAGCTAATCCACGCACCAAAATCAGAAACTTACTGCTGAACTTGGAGACTGCCCTAAAACTGTTTCGAACCGTCTAAAATAAATTGTTTGGAAAGTACAATAACAGAAACCACCATTATTTTTTCCACAATGTAATATACTTCCAAAAGAGTGCTAATACATCACAAAAAAATTTGTTACAAAAATTGAACTTCCTCAAAGACGACCAGATATCGGAAGCAACTATTAGACTAAATATGGCATCGAAAATGGTGAAATATGAAACACAGAAACCCAAAATAATTATGGCTGTTTTAAACAATTGTAACAAAACTTTTTTTTCCAGTATGAATTATATTTCATGCGTGTGCTTCTTACATTAATAGTTTCTGTAGCTGAAATTGCAAGATCATTTTGGTAAAGATTAAATCTTATCTCAAAAACTCCCTTGGGGAATTAACGGTTCACGTGATTGACACTTATGTGAAATCATTATCCAACATTTATTTCAGCGCAAGTTCTGAATTCAAGGGCAAGAAATTAAACATTCAAATTGTTGTTTTAAACTTAACCACTTGATCCTAACTTTATTGTAGGCAAATGTTATGTAATATGAAACTTGATTTAAATACATTTAACTCTTCAGTATGCGTTCAGTTTTTTTACATCATAGTGTTTGTAAAATCTTTGTCACTGGTAAATATTAATTAACTTTAATGTATTATTAGCTGCAGTTATAGAGATTCATCTTATTTTTTTATCCATGCTAATTTTTAAATTAAGAAATTAAATAAAGATATATCTATGTTCTAAAAATTACTCGAAATACTTTTATTATACGTACACAGTCAATCCTGTCAAGACGGGATCGCATGGGACTGGATAAAATTCCATTTTAGACAGGCTTCCGTTTAAAGAAGTGTAATTAATTATACTTCTAAGATACATTACCTCAATAAGATCTATTGTTCGTTTCGTCGGGATCCTGAAACTCTTCCGTTTGAGACAGGATTCCGTTATAAAAAGATTCCACTTTCAAACAGTAATCACAGGATTTACTGAGTTTCAGTAAAGAGCGGTGAAAATCCTCTTTTAGACGGGTTTTTTGGAAATTTAATTGTATGGCAATTCATATTAAGACCATGTAATACTTCTATTTAAGGCAAGATCCCGTTATAGATCATTACTATTTTGACAGGTTTCACTATTCATATAACATAAATAGGTATATTTATATAAATACACAAAACTTAATGGAACTAGCCTATAACGGAATTCTGTCTTAAACGAAAATGTTCCATAGTGCTATTGAAAAGAATACTATACAATTACACCTACTAACACAAAAACCTGCGTAAAAAGGAATTTTGCACCAACATTTGCGATTTTATCTTGACAGATTTTACTATATAATATAACCCGAATGAAAAATTCTGGACCTCCCCCGAAATAAAATCCTGGCTACGCCACTGGTTTTCGCCCATGCGCAAAAACCTTCAAGTTACTGGCGCATGCGTGAGCTTAATGCCGTTAATGGTCAATGATAATTTGTAGTGAAGGATGTGCGCGTGCCATGTGGTTGCTCTGTGTTTGGATTTCATATCGTGTACTCTTTTTATTTAAACGGTGTTGCTTCAGTTTGGAAGCTTTTAATTAACTATCCCCAATAAGTATCGCGTTTTGTTGTTTGTGTATGTGAGGGGGGAGATAATAAAATTATAAGTGCCTCCTGATATTTATGTTTTCAAAATGAAGTTTACGAGTATATTATTTATCTGTTCAAAAACATTGATTTTTTTTCTTTTGATGAAGGGTAATTATGAAATTTCTTATTAAATGCAATTAAATATGGTGGAAAAAAGCTTATGGCTTTTACAGAACTATATATTTGAATATGTAAACTGCTATATGTTATTATGAAGATAATAAAATTGTATTAGTCATTTATATTTTTGCACAATAAGTACTCATGAAAATATTGTAGTTATACATGTGTCAGGCTTTATTTATCATTTAAAAATCCTGAGTATAAAATCAGCAGGAATATTTTAATTTCAACCTGGTTATAGGTTTGTATTTGTTTATTTGTATTTTTATTCATAAGCTTATGTTTCATTAAAGAAAAATAAATTACAAGAAAAATTATTTAAATACTTTATTAGTCATCTTAAAACTGTTAAAAGTTACAAAATATTTAATATCTGCATTAGAAATAATATATGAATAATTATTTACTAGAAACATATTGTTTTATCAACATGACAAAGTTCTTTAATTATAATAGAGGCTATATGCTAAAAGATTCATCAATAATATCATTTTTAAGATTCACAGAAGCAAATTTTGAAACTTAACTGAATTATTTTAATACTGGCAGACTATGCCCGCTGCGCTGGTCAATATTTCCAAATGAACCTTGGATTAAACTAAAGGGTGAATTTGAACTTGTATTTTAAACAATATGGACCTCCAGCTGGACCTTGCTCATTGCTGAAAAAGATGCCAAGGCCATTGAGATATAATATTATCTTCGACGTTTTATTTGTATATTTATTAATTTTATACCAATTTATTTGTTCTTTCGTTATTTAAAATAAAAATTATGCCAATTTGTATAATCTGGCGAATGGTTTGGCGATTTATATAATTTGGCGAAATTGGTCGACGGAATAACTAAGTAGTACCGTATTTTTAAATTATTTTCTATTATTTTCAAAAGGAAATAACAAAAAGAAAATAATTGGTAGAACAAAATAATTCATATAACTTTAAAAAAGAAATAAAAGTAAATAAACAACAATAGCCGGGTTACCATGTCAATCAAAATAATGCCATTTTGGCGATTATTAGGTACCCCGGTGCGTATATGACATCTGTGCCTAATATTTTTCTTTTAGTTTTGTTTTAAAAAAAGAAAGAAGTGAAAACTATCAATTTTAAATGTTTCAGTGGTACTTTTCCGTTATACGGACACCATTGTCGCCAAGCGTAATAGTTGTCGTAAAATGAAAATCACGTAAATATAAACATTTAAAAAAGAAAAGAAAAGACATTGTCGATAGTAAAGTGAGCATTTTAAAAATATAACATTTGAAAATTACAGACTTTTTGAACTATTTTGTTAAACCACAAATATATACTTAAAATAAGCGAACAAATAACTGTTATACAATAAATTAATAAAATAAAACTCATATTAAACTGCTGGCATAAAATTAAAAATCCTTTTCATGATCAGGGTTGAAATAATTGGCGGCATGGGGTCCGTATAACGGAAAAGTACCGTTTCAGTTTTAAATGAAAGTTTTATATTTTAAATGAAATGAATGAAAGGATTATATTTTAAGTGAAATTAATGCAATATAAAAAAAATGCGACGGGAAAAATGTTTGGCGATTTATCACCTGCATGTCACTAACATAAAAATACCGAGTTCTTGATTTCTCTATCAGAATCTTTCTATTTGGCAAAAGATTGTTCAAGTAAATTGAATTATGAATAAAAGTAACATGATACATTTCTTAGAATACTTTTAAGGGATGCCAAACTGGTCGCCAATTTAGTTTAAAATAATAACCCTTTCTAGAATATGCAAAAATATATATCTGTTATGATTAAAATTTAAGTTGCCATCATTAGAGAAAAGTATATAAAATTACAAAAAAAAAAAAATATTTCGAAAACTAATTCAAATTTAAAAATTCTATCACCAGTTTTGAAATCTGTGGATCAATATGGATTTTTGGTGTTAATTTCATCGCAAAGTATTCCATATTTTAGGAAAAATCGCCGTGAAACATGATCAGTTGTTTAATCAGTCGTTTCCTAGAATCGTTACATAAATTCGTTTCATAATATCCGCTTCATTAGGATTTTATATATATAGGGTAAATGTAACATCTATATAATAAAAGCAGAAGTCATGTGACTGTCATGAACAGTTCCGGGATACCCGCTTCACTTTTTATATGGCAGGTGGCCATTTGGTACTTTAATGTTAGCCAGGCGCAGGTGATGAGTCGCCAAATATTATATAGGTTATTATTATAAAACGCAAAGCATTTGGCTGACATCAACAGTGTACAACAGGATAAAACTGCATAAAAGTTACACTTTTAGAAAGATGGTATTAAAAAAATTAGGCACAGATGTCATATACGATGGCGCGATTTTTGTCCGACGCCAATTTGACGAAAACATCAACACCATAAACAACTAAATCCGGGTTACCATATCAAGCAAAATAACGACACTTTGGCACCAGTTAAGTACCCGTTTCGTACATGACATCTGTGCCAAAAAGTATAATATTCGAGATAGATTAGCTGCATTCAAATATCTATTTATTCTGAGATAACTTCAGTTGAAATGACATTGGCTGACCAATATCTGTTTACACTAAGGTAAACACAAAAGATTCGTTCTTCATTGAGCGAAAAAAATATTAATTTGTGGAGGTAATCATTCACACAGCAAGATCTTCAACAATGAATTTTGTGCAAAAATAATTCACGCCTGTAAGTCAATCAAAGTTCAGCATCTCATTCTGTTAAGTAAACTGCTGTACAATTGAACTTCTTTCACGATGCTTTCTTGAAAAATAAACTTGAAAAATAAACCCAACTCATGTAATATATTTAATGAATCAAATTTCAAATCGCATCGTCAGTTAATTTGGTATTTATGTATTATCGGTGCCAGAAGGATAGGTCACCGTAGATGATTGTTAATCGCCAATAATATTTATCATTGTCAATATCGCATTCAAATCCGTGATTTAACTTAATTTTATTAAATAAGATAATTAAAAATGGTAAATAATATTGAAGCAATCTAAAATAACTTAAAATAATAATTTAGTATACGGTTATTAAACACATAACAAAAATGAATGATCGAGGCGTCACATTCACTTGATGTCATATTCGTTCACATGTTTGTTATTTACGTCATGAAGTGATTTTTAATTCAACATTTATATATATTTTTAATGATATTTTACAGATTTATTGGTTTTTATCTAATTAAAATAGCAAATACGTCATTAAACGGTTCACGTTATGATATTAAAAGAGTAAGCATTCAAAAAATGTGATGATGCATTAGTACAATAGATCAGTTTCAACAATCGTTTTAACTGAATGTGCCCATTTTTTTTTATTGAGCGTTTGGCGAATAGTTTTGCGATAGTCTTTTTTCCATTAGAAGGTGATCAACGGGATAACAGAGAAAAGCTCTAAAAGTATATTATTAACAACATTGTCTTAATGCAAGTGTGGATACCATTAAAGATTTTTCACAAAAAATCCCTTGGCCAAATCCTATTAACTAAAATACGCAAATTGACTAGGGGACCAATTACAAAAGACTACTTAATAGGTTTAAAAATTTCCTCCTTAATGAGCGTATTGCAGTTGATAAGCAAACGAGCAAGAAGCATGAGTATCTAAGGGAGCTAAGCGGTTTTTTACGAAAAAAAAATAAGTTCAACTCAACTAAAAATATCAACAAAAAATGCTGCGACGATCTCAAAGTGTTCTTGATTTCTATATCAGAATCTCCCGATTTGGAGAAAAATGAAGCATATAAGTTAAATCATGAATAAAAGTACCATGTTACAATGCTTAGCAAACGTTTAAGGGAGACCAAACTGGTCACCAGAGGTGGATAGTTTTATTTATATATTTATATTATTATTATAAACAATTTAGGGCACAAATGTCATATACATATTGGCGCGATTTTTTTCTGATGCCAATGTCATATATGCAACAGGTACTTAACTGGCGCCAAAGTGTCGTTATTTTGCTTGATATGGTAACCCGCAAGTTTTTGTTTATGTTGTTGAAGTTTTCGCCGAATTGGTGTCGGAAAAAAATCTCGCTAATATGGGTCATATATGACATCTGTGCCCAAATTAGCTACTATTTGATTATCCATCAAACAATTTCACCAAAATATACAAATCGCAAAATTATTAGCCAAATTATGCAAATGACATAATTTTTATTTTTTAAAAACGAAAGAAAAAATAAATTAGTAAAACATTAATAAAAGTAAAAATAAAACGTCGAATTAAGAATCACTTGATGACATAACAAACACGTGTAAAGTATTTAATGTCAAGTAAATTTGTCATTTACGATCAACCATTATTGGGATTTAGTCTTATAGTTTGGCAATACATACATATATACCCTCATAGCATGCATGGTCACGATGACGTCGTTGTGACGTCACTGTGAGTCACTGTGGTTACGTCACATCTATGACCAAAATGCCACCACTCGGTGATGTCACATTGTGACTGAGATGTGAACTTCTTAGAAAACTTAAAAAAATTACAAAAAATATTCAAAACATGTTATTTATGTAAAATTATATTTTCTGGCAATTAAAAAAAATTGTGACGTCACTGTTATGACACTGCAAGTAACGTACGTCACGTCACATATGTTACGAAAAAAATCACCATATTGTAAGTCACAGTGTGTCAAAAATATGAACATCAAAAATCTTTGAAAATGAACAGAAATATTATATGCCCGAGTTACAGCGACATAAGGAAGGAAATATATATTAGTGGATAGGAAATAGGAAATTCTTACACGAAAAGAGGGGGGGGGGGGGGGCAGAAAAAGGAAAATGCACGGTAGAAGTATCAACAAACTAGATTTTCATGCTATATTTTATCAATTTGTTATTTAAGACAGTGAAAGTATACTTTTTTATGATTTCAATTTTATCTACCATTGCAATTTAATCCTTCACTGATTGCTATTATTATAAAAGTGTTTCTCGGAAAAATGGTACGTATTGGAGCAATTTGGATAACATATTTAGAATTAGGAATATTAAATCTGTGCACTTTATATATTTAGTTTGCAGGGAGGAAGTTGTTTTATTTTATTTTATTTATTTATTTATTTTATTTTATTTTTTTTTTTGTCGACCAGTGGTATTCGAAACCCTTTTGTGGTTTCAAACTAAAATTTTCTATTACAGTTAAGTCTTTATCTTTTAATGAGCACATAGAAAGAATACTCAGTGTTTAGTCATATATGCATTTCTTGCTTTAGAATTTGCATTCAAGTAATATTTTTTCCTGTTAGTGTTTAACTATTTTAAATAACTATTTTTTAAAAAACTCTACTTCTTTCAGACTTTTTAAATAAAATTAGTATTTTCCGAAAAAATATGTATACAAATTTTATACAAAACCCATGATATAATTACTCGTATTTCAAATACGATATTTATAATTATTCGTATTAATCGTATTTCAAATTCGTGTTTTAGAGATATGACTTTAAAAAAAAGTTATTTTACAAATTGTTTTATTCTACAGAAAGTGAATATGAAAAAAATGACAGATTGACAAAGAAAATTTTTTATCCTGTATACTCTTTTTTCATTTATTAAGAAGATACGTATTTATTTATTACGTGTTAAACAAACTTTACTTTAAAAAAAAGAAAGAAAAAAGGCATGTGTTTCATTCAAATAGAAAATTTTCATTACAGATACTCTTAAATAAGATAAAATTATTGCACATTTAAACTCTCTGTTGTGTACAAAAAAAAAAAAAAAAATATAATAATACAGTAGGAGCACCTGCTTGCAATATCGTCTGCGCTCGATTAAACCGCAGAATAAAATAAGGATCAGAGAACTACTGACGCGGGAAGTTAACTTTTTAAGCTAACAGAAATATGCCTGACAATTTAGGATAAAATACGGATATTATTAAAATATTTATGGAACTTAAAAGGTATGTCTTATTTAATTTAAATTTTTTGTTCCTGTTTGATAGATTATTATCATGAGTTAAATAGTTGTATGTTATATACAATGAGACTGAACTGGGATTCTTTTCAGAAGCAATATGGCGATGGAAAGATTTTTGAGAAATTGTTAAATGCATTTAATTCATCTGTTATAGTTTGTTGTTGTTTAATAGTACAATTATAAATACTAATTATTTAGTGTTTTTCAAATTGTTATAATTATTTTTTTAATTGTATTTAAGCATTTTTTTTGCTGTTTGTCATTTTAATCAAACATTTAATTGTAGACATTCAGAATCAGTTATTAAATTTTCTTTGATTGTAAACTCATTTTCTACGTTTTCGATACATTTATTTTATTGACATTAAAAAATAAAATATAATATTTAAGCATTGAAATAAAGTGTTTTTCATGCCCGATAAAGTTGAAAAGTGTTTATGACTTCGGTTTGTCTGGCCGCCTGTCCGCGCTCTAACTCGCGTAAATATACTCGGATTGACCTGAAAATTTTGGATGTTATTGACGATTACCATAGCAAGGTCCCTATTTGTAATGAAGTTTGTAGCATGTTTAGTTCATTTACAGGGACAGTCAATTGTATTCCATTACATTACGGCCTGTGGGAAAAATCGTTTCAAATGATTTTTAATGATTTTACACGCTTTCAAACAGAATAAAATTGATATGCATTTATGAAGCGCACTAAAATGTGCATTCCGTAGAATATGCGATGCAAAAGAATAGTTATTTTTCATTTACAGGGCTAAAAAAGGAATTCCAATACATAATGATATAGGGGTGGAGGGAATTGTTTGCGGCGTACTTTATTTATGTTAATCTATTTGAGATGTAATGAAATTGATATACGTCGTTGAGTTTTACATACTATGAATTATTTCATGTATAATACGAAGTGTATATAGCATTTACAGGGACACACAAAATATTTCAGATACTATATTGTATCCGAAGTACTGTTCATTAGCGATGATTGCTGGAAATGCATTTTTAATTATGATTCACTACATTTATGCATAGCATATGGTGTATATATACAGGGTGCGCCATAAATTCGTGCAAACTTTAAAAATCCATAATTAAAGAAATAATGGTCGGAAAAATTTTTGGTTTGCGCGAGTATGATCAGACGGATTTTGGATTTTTTTCACATGAATAATAAAAAATGATTCCAAGAATAACCAATAGAGGGCGCTCACATGCCATATTGAGACGTTTTATGCAAATCAGACAAACACAAACAGACATTGAAAGAAATCACAATAACATGACACTGTGCATTAACTTTTATGGTACTAAAAGATGCTCAACATGACCACCACCACAAGGTATTAGGCAAGTGAGGCGTGTCAATACGCCTGTAACAGCTGAGTGTAGCATGTCGGCATCGATGCCACCGACGGTCAGTCGAATGGCATCTTTCAATTCCGCCAAAGTGGCTGGGGAGCACCGATAAACACGAGACTTTAAGTATCCCCACAACCAAAAATCTGCTGGGTTCAAGTCTGGAGATCGTGGGGGCCATTCAAACTTACAACCTCGACTTATCACTCGGTCTTCAGTGAAAGTGTCTAACAGGAACGCCTTGACTTCACGTGCAAAGTGGGGCGGGGCACCATCCTGCATGAAGGTGACGGAAGGTAACGCATGTCTTTCCTGCAATGCAGGCACAACTTGGTTACGCAAAAGCGTAAGATACCGTTCTGCAGTGACTGTACACGTTTTCCAGCCGGATTCAGGACAAGACTCTTCAAAAAAGAAAGGACCCAGAATGAAAGCCGCGGTGAAACCACACCAAACAGTCACACGAGAATGCATTGGCTTGGTCTGATACTCCGGAGGGTTTGACGTCGCCCAGATACGACTGTTTTGCGTATTGACGTCGCCATGGAGTGAAAAATGTGCTTCATCCGTCCACATGACATTCAGCAACCATTGTGGGTCACGATCCATTTGTGCCAGTGCCCATGAAGCAAACTTTAGTCTTTTATCTGCATCTGCCGGTAATAACTGGTGAAGTGTCTGTATCTTGTACGGATACAGATCCAAGATTCCGTGCAGAATACGTCGAATCGACGATTCCGGAATTTCCGTTATTCTACCAGCTTCACGAGCACTGCTACTTCCCGTTGATGTCTCGGCTGCCATTTCTTCCATGGCACTTTTTACAGCATGGACGCGATCCGCGTTCAAGGATGGTCTGCCACTACGTGGACGATCCTCCAAACTCCCCGTTTCCTCAAAACGTCGTACTAAATTGAGTATTCCATTCAACGAAATAGGGCTTTTTTGCGCCTTTAGTCCTTTCTCCGTGCGAAACTTCCTCAATGCAATAGTAGTGGATTCCCCATTCTTGTAGAACAGTTTGACCAGCAGCGCTCGATCTGGTAACGATAGCATGCTGCCGAGATCGAATGACGAATCCATTTCCATCCAGGTGTTTTATTGCTAGCCTGATTTGCATAAAACGTCTCAATATGGCATGTGAGCGCCCTCTATTGGTTATTCTTGGAATCATTTTTTATTATTCATGGAAAAAAAATCCAAAATCTGTCTGATCATACTCGCGCAAACCAAAAATTTTTCCGACCATTATTTCTTTAATTATGGATTTTTAAAGTTTGCACGAATTTATGGCGCACCCTGTATATATGCTATAATTCATATACAGGACTACACAAAAGTATTCGTAAGGGTTACTGCGTATTGCTTAAAGGTGGTTTTTAAATAAGTTATGCATTTTTACGCTGCACTGTATTTAATTTACTAAGAAATTTTTGTAGTATATAGATAAAATGATATACAGGGTCATGCAAAGAATTGGATACGTTGCCGTCTATAAATTATAATTTCTGGAAATGTAATTTCAGCAGTTTTAAGAGTGTTTTCGTTTGAATTTAAATTTTAACTAAATAGTGGCGTGTAATAAAGGTTCTAGGTAAACTACGGGGTTGTACAAAATTATTTAAGTATGTTTCCATATATTAGTATAAATTGCTGAAAGAGAATTTCAACCTGTTATGCGTTTCCTTGATAAACTAAATTTTCCCATTATATAGTATATATATATATCAATCTACAGATCAAATACAGGACTGTTTAAAAGAATTAGAAAACATATTTGGCTGTGGATGGTAACTGCGTAAATCAGTTTTTCAAATGTTTTACGCGTTTTCATATTTACTTAGTTATCTTATTTACGTTATTTCCCCCGATGTCTTGTTAAAACATTTAGGAAGAGTTGGAAAGTGTTTTATAATCTATTCTTAACGCATGATATATCTTACTTGTTGTTTCTATTTCCCAGATCAGTCTTTTCCTATAAAACATACCAAATCTAATTAGCTCATATTCACAAAATACAATATATACGGGAATAAAAAATTTAAATAAATAGGGCTTATCCTGTCGTTCTATAAATAACAGTTGTATTAATGTCCGTAAGATTCCATGTTCGTATTTAATAAAGCAATGACAAATCACATCACATTAAAAAGCTTACACATTCTTAATATTAAGCTTGTATTCAAGATCAAGCTTAGAACTTATTAAAAAAAGATGTCAGTTGATAAGCATTGTTTTTTAAATGGAAAATTAAAAATATTTTAGAAGAATAGGACTCCAAAATAGCGATATCTTGCTAAAAAGTACGATAAAAAGATAAGATTTTATATTTCAAACAAAACTTTACTTTAAAATTATCGTAGTGTTTATCACAAGAATCATCACAGTATTAATACTTGGAAATTTTTCCAGAGAGAAATATTCGCCTTGCATACAATATTTCAAATGAAAACCAAATTTCAAATAAACTGCTTAAAAGCACAAAGGCCAACATAGTGAAAAATATCCACGCCGGGACTCGATCCCGGGTCATCAGTATAGCGCACTGACATTCTACCGACTAAACCACATGGAACGATACCCAGCCTGGAAAATTTCTCCCTTTTACATGTTGGCAAGGCTACAAACGCAGCACAAGATGGAATATTTATCGTGAGCCACCGACATGGGGTAAACACGAAACTTAATTAAATCCAGCATCGATTGAAACTATTTTAATAATTGGAAATTTTTCCAGAGAGAAACATTCGCCTTGCATACAGTATTTCAAATGAAAATCAAATTTCAAAATTAATAGCTTAAAAGGCAATTTTAATTTGAAATTTGATTTTCATTTGAAATACTGTATGCAAGGCGAATGTTTCTCTCTGGAAAAATTTCCAATTATTAATATAGTTTCAATCGATGCTGGATTTAATTAAGTTTCGTGTTTGCCCCATGTCGGTGGCTCACGATAAATATTCCATCTTGTGCTGCGTTTGTAGCCTTTCCAACATGTAATAGTGAGAAATTTTCCAGGCTGGGTATCGTTCCATGTGGTTTAGTCGGTAGAATGTCAGTGCGCTATACTGATGGCCCGGGTTCCAGTTCCAGCATGGAATCTTTTTCATTAGCTCGCCTTTGCGCCTTTTAAGCAATTAATTTGAAATTTGATTTTCATTTGAAATCATCACAGAGTTTATGACAAGTTCGTCACAAATGACACATATTTCACAAATTGGTCACAGTGTGACTTCAAAGGATTGCCACTTTCGTCACAGGTTCGTCACAAAGTTAATGCCAAAGTAGTCACAAATGACACATTTTTCACAAATTTGTCACACCGTGACTTCACAGAGAGGTCACAATGTGACGTCACAAACGACCTCTAAAACGGCCATAAAGACCTCGCATTTTAGACAACATGACTTCACATCCACGTCACGTGACGTCACATCGATGGTCACAAAATCACAGTGGGACTTCACAACGACGTCGCCGTGACGTCACCATGCCTTACGGGTATATATATATATATATATACACTCATTGCCACAAAAATTTGCGCACCAAGAAATAGACGGATGAAACGAAATTTTACACGCGTAAGTACTACTGTGATATAAGTGAGTAGAAAGCCAAAGAAAAAGGATCATTTATTGCAAAAAAAGTACAAATGAATGGAAATTTTAGTACTCTGTTGGACCCCCTCTATCGCGAATGCACGATGCGATACGAGCGGGCATTGAGGCATACAAGTCCCGTATGATGTCCTGAGACATCTCGTTCCACAGTTGCTGTAAACGCGCCTCGTGTTCAACCAAACTCGTAGGGTGTCCAACTTGTCGTCCCAAATGATCCCAGATATGCTCGATTGTTGACAAATCTGGGGATCGCGCAGGCCAGGGAAGGGTGGTAATGTGGCGGAGGCAGGCTTGTGACATCCTTGCTGTGTGTGGCCGAGCATTGTCTTGCTGAAAAATGGTTCCTGTGTGCCATGCCACGAGTGGCAAGACATGTCGCTGAAGGATGTCCTGGACGTACCGCTGGGCTGTCATTCTGCCACGGATCAATATTAGGGGTGACCGTGTATCGTAATCAATGGCACCCCATACCATCACACCAGCTGTGGGAGAGGTGTGTCGCTGTAAAGCGAAGGCAGGATTGAGGCGTTCATCACGGGGCCTCCACACACAAACACAATTGTCATCGCTGCTCAAATTGAATCTAGACTCGTCGCTGAAGACGACCTGGATCCTTTCCGTTGCAGTCCAATTCCGTCGTGCGCGACACCACTACAAACGGAGGTGTGGGTGGGTGGGTGTCATTGGCAGCACACGTAATGGGCGCCGCGAAACCAGATGTCCTTCAGCCAGGCGCCTTGCGATGGTTCGGGAAGACACAGGAAACCGCAGTGAAGGTGCTGACTGTGTCTGGATAGCAGCCAATGAGGCAGTTGGTTCTACGCGTGCGTTTCGTATGATGTGACAGTCTTCTCGACGACTGGTCTGTCGAGGGCGTCCCGAGTCTTGTCGCCGTGTAAATGACGTATCTTCAGTCCACTGGTCCCAACACCTCCTCACAGTAAAATCAGAACGGCCTACTTGACGAGCTACTCGCCGAGCTGACCACTCAGCTTCCATCATACCGATGATTCTTCCCCTTTCGAACTCTGACAGCTGCTCATATTGTCTTCGACGGCTGCGTAACGGCATGCCTACCTCAGCGTTTCCTTTGCAAAAGAAAAGGTATACTCAGACAAGTTCTGCATGCCAGTTTTATACTCCAAGGAGGACGAAGTTCAACGCCCTCTAGTGGCATTACGCAATGCGCAATCACGCTGCATTTCTAATCATTTGCATATCTGCCTGATATGTACCTTCATGCCAAGTTTCGTTACGATCCCACAATTATTTCTTGGTGCGCAAATTTTTATGGCAATGAGTGTATTTGGTCTACGGGATAATCAAGTAGTACCACAAATTATTTCTGTTCGTATTTAAAGGTAGATAAATAGCTCTTCTTTATATAAATAAATATCTTAATTATTAAAAAAAAATCCTTACATATATATGAAAAGTAAATAGTTTGCCAGTAAATATACGTAAAATTCACTTCACTCGCCAAGGCCATTTTCTCTTAACTCACTAAAGCCCATAAAATAAAAATGTACAAATACTCTTCAATCTATTGCCTGATAGTAAGAAATCGCAATAATGTAAATAACTATTAGGCACGGATATACGTACCGGGTTTGGCGCGATTTTTTTTCACGCCAATTTGGCGAAAATATAGTTTTCAAATACCAGTTACATATATATATTTAACTTATTTGCTGTTATTTTAAAAGGAAATAGCAATAAATAAAAAAAGTTTAATTAATAACTATAGGACAAAGCAGTTTTTATAATTGTAAAAAAGAAAATAAAAGTAAATAAACAATTAATAAATAAAAAACAATAGATAAACAATGTTACCATGCCAGACAAAATAACGCCATTTTGGGGCCCATTAGGTACAATGGAGCGTATATGACATCTGTACCAACAAAACTTTCAATAATATAGTAAATGTGTCATTTGGCTGTGCCTTGATTATCGAAGATTATAAAATATGTGTGTATATGGCAGACTTTTACACTAAAATTTAAATATTTGACTACACAATTATAATTTTAACTCCTTTTTATATAATTTAAATTTGAATATACTGATTCACTCCAAAAAGTTCTCCTACACTTAAAAAAAATAATGAGTGTGCCCTTTGACTGGCTTATTTCACGCTTCTGCCTTTGTGGCTTAAAATTGCATTATTTGGCGACCAAGGTAATAATTAAATAGCATGTAACTCACTAATACAGCCATTTTTACAATTACTTCTTCTCATGTAAGACATACGATGGGAAAATTGCATAAAAATGATAATTAAATTGAATAATTAAAAAAATAGTAGGACTAAAAGACTATTACTTAAATTTTATTTCTTCAAGATTTTTCAGGCACATTTTTATTAATCTGGCGCAAGTGAAAAATCGCCAAATAATGTATCAATTGCTTCTTTCATACTAATTTATTTTTTAAGTATTATAAATATTCCTTTCATATTTAAATTAAATATTTTCGTTTTATAAATTTATCTCGCATTAAAAGGGTTTTTTAATTAAACGAATAACAGTTATTTTCTTTTAATTTGCGAGTTGTTTACGTTATTTTCTAATATAGCCATTTCAATTCATTTATCAACAGTAATTTTCGCCAAAATGACCACTGGCATCCTTTTCGTAGAAAATATCAATAAAATACAAAATTTATTACCAAAAATCATAGTTATCCCTGTATATTTGACTCATAAACCACCCCGGGAATATTTCCTATCCTAATGATACAATCTGCAAAAAAATCCACCAGGTAGTTTTTGAAAACACGCGAGCAGAAGTTTTAGGGCTTAATGCTTTATAATATATACTAGCAGGCTATAACGCTGCGCTGGTCAATATTTCCAAATGAACCTTGGATTAAACGAAATGGTGAATTTGAACTTGTATTTTAAACAATATGGACCTTCAGTTGGACCTTGCTGAAACCGATGCGAACTCCATTGCGATATAATATTATCTTAAGCGTCGGACAAAATTTACCTATTAAGAAGTAATTCTTTTAGTTGATTATTAACAATGCACTTTTGGTAGGGTAATGAGACAGTTATGACAATAGGAATTAATAGCTGTGTAACTAATCAACATATTATGAAATGTTACACACTAACACCATTCCTGAAAAGTCATGTAACAGTGCCACTTGTATCAAAATATGTTCTGTAGATTTTTTTTAAAAGGCTAAACTTTCATAATCAGGTTCACTTAATTTTTTAACTTTTCCTGTTGCTCTATAACTAAGTAACACTGAACAATATGTATACACTAAAACCTTTCCAAAATGATTACCTAACTAATTGTGGTATATCCTATCAAAGTATTATAAACAATCGGAATGAAATGCAAATTTCCGTTTTAAATATATATAGATGATGATGATGCGATTTTGTGTATTAGAATTAATTCATCGTGAAATTTTCGCTTCAAGCATAAACGATTCTTTCAACATTATAGCTAATATACCAGTATGAAAAGTATCCGATTACCGAAGGTTAACTTGGATTCTTATGAGCAACTACCCAAAGAAAAGTGAATGTGTGGCTTTTGTGATACTTTTATGTTAGCCGGGCGCAGGTAATAAATCAACAAAGATTGCTTTCATACCATATTCTTATTTTATTATTTTTGTTTAAAATACAAACCTTTTTCACTCATTTCATTTAAAATGCATGCCTTACTCTAATTTTATTAAAAAAAAAAACTGAAAAGATAAACAATAACAGAAAATAATTCCATAATTAAAAACAAAGTATTATTTTTAATTTACATGCACAAAATGTAACTACTGCTACTGGCGATTTTAAAAATGCTATTGGCGAGGTATGCGCACAGCTGTTATAAATGTACCCATATTTCTTCTTATCGGGGAGCAAATTATAAATCACCAAATATTATTCCAATTCCAATTTCTTTCATTGAAAATAATTTTTAAGTCGTTACATACATTGCTTTCAAATTTAAATACTTTCGTTATCCCGTCGACCAATTTCGCCAAATTATATAAATCATCAAATTATACAAATTGACGTAATTTTTATATTAAATAACGAAAGAACTAATAAATTAGTATAACATTAATAAAAATACAAATACAGTCGAGCGCCGATTCAACGAATCGCGATTTAACGAATTTCTCGATTTAGCGAATTTTTTTATGGTCCCGGCGAAAATGGAACAAAAATACTTCAATTTAACGAATTTATAATCCCGATTTAACGAATAACTTTCTATGTAAAGAAAGTGAAAAATTGAAGAAATTTTCTATTATTTATAAAGTATTTTCAGTGTTCCTGATGTCGATTTTCTGAACACTTATCTTGTGATACAGATATATCTACATGCAAAAATGTACATTAGAGCGAGATTATTAATAGCACTAGTAGCGGATCGGATTAAGAAGCTGAAATAGAGATGAAGCATTCAGCATTCAAAGAAGCAGTCAGCAGTTTAGATTCTTTGAAACGGAATTTGTTAGCTTATAACGTTGATAATACTATTTTCACAGTTTCAGGGAAAAATCGATAAATAAGCTTGGTATACAAAATTGAAATAAAGAAAACAAACATCTATAAAAAATATCTTATAATTTATCTACAAAATTTGAATAAATGAGATTTTTTCTTTATTAAAATGATTGTGATTAATAGCGGTGCATAAAAAAAAAAAAATGAATTTTTATACAATGTATTTTCGTAAAGCAACAAATGTTTAAAATCGTTATTAAGGTAAGTGAGAAATATTCTTTTTATTTACAGCCATTTTTTAACTTGCGCTGTTGCATAAAAAAATTCCTTTGATTATCCCGATTTAACGAACAAAATTGCTAGTCCCGAGCGATTCGTTAAATCGAGGTTCGACTGTAAAACGTCAAAATAAAAATCACTTGGTGACGTGAACATGTGTAACTTGCTTAAAGTCAGGTGAATTTGACATTTACGATCAACCATTATTAGCATTTAATCTTATAGCTTGGCGATAGATTTTTGGTCGACGGAATATCTAAGTAGTACCTTTTCGTTTTATAATGCTAATTTCTCAGAATTATTTTCCTTTTATTTTACATAAAATCACTATTTTTTTTTTTTTTTGGTACTACTTAGTTATCCCGTCGACCAAAAATCTATCGCCTAATTATAAGATTAAATGCCAGTAATGGTTGATCGTAAATGTCACATTCACTTGACTTTCAAGAAGTTACACGTGTTTACGCCATCAAGTTATTTTTATTTCGGCGTTTTATTTGTATTTTTGTTAATGTTACAATAATTTATTTGTTCTTTCGTTATTTAAAATATAAATTATGTCAATTAATATAATTTGGCGAGTGGTTTCGCGATTTATATAATTAGGCGAAATTGGTCAACGGGATAACTAAGTAATACCATTTTTTTATTAAGATGTTCGTATTTTTTTTTCAAACTCATAGAGCCGTTTTTATTCTTTATGCAAAAGAGTTAATTTGCATTTTTTCCGTTGCTAAAGTAAAGAATGTAATGTTAGATATTTTGAGGTTTAGACGCAAAAGACACCGCCAAATTAGAAAAATATAAAAAATGTCATGAATTGTTGGACTTATAAGAATTTACTTGGTACCATTCGATTCAGCATACAGAAATACATTAAATTATGCTATCATTTGACGCATAATTATAATATCCGATTTTTAAGAAATTTTTTCCCCTCTACTTGCAAAAACGCCGTTAGGTGTGATAATTTAGAACATCCTTTCTTAGCGGAAGCCTATGTTGTAGGAAGTATTTTTTCCACGATTTTCAATATTTTAGGTTCAGTAGTTTGCGCTGTGCGTTAATAAGTTCCGTAATCCAGACTTTATTTTATATACTAAGGTTAGTTGGGGCAACTGGACCCACGAGGCAACTGGGCCATGGGCTATTTTATAAAAAAACTGTTGCTGTTTTTTAAGATTTTTCTTTTGTGAACAATGCACCTTAAACTCCACTTCCTAAAACAACGTGTATCAACTCAATCATAACTCTCACTTTGCTGTGACAGATTGTCAAAAATTTACTTTTCTTTTTTTAAAAACAACGTCAATATGTTTGAACTTCCTCGTCTTTTTATTAAAATACTGTAAGTACTTTTATTAAACAATCTTTCTTTTTAAAGATTAGGCATATAACTGCATTAATATTATTAGGTATCTATACATATTTACTTCATGTTTAAAATGTAAGCCCGGTGTCCCAGTTACCCCATAAATTTTTCAAGAATGGGGTAACTGGGACATGTATCCGGGGTAAACTGGACCATGCAGGATCCAGTTACCCCAATAGTTATAAATAATGTTTTTGAGTTTCTTTTACTACGGGAAATAAATTTCTCCATTGTTTTTTTTCCCACAATAAAGGAAATTATAGAATACCTTATTAAAATTCCCTAATAAAATTTCAAAAAAGCATATCGGGTGGTATCAAACCAAATTTTACCCCTTGAGAGGCGGTAATGCCGTTGTGGCATCACATAATTTTAATCCCTAATTGCCAGATTGGCGTCGGAATTTTATAATGAGAATTTTACCTTTATTAAGTACGCGAAAATATACTTTTACTTGTTTACAAATAGATTCTCTTGTAAATACTAGTGTCATTAAATTATTTCAACATTTTACGAATGCAAGTACCTTGCCTCTGAAAGCGAGATAGCCAAACGTTGAAAATGTACGTACACAGGGGTCGCATTCTATAGGGAAATTTTTATTGTTCCTACCACTATTTTGAAAATAATATCTTCATCGCACCTTTCTTTATATTATGTTAAATAAAATGTTGATGAAGGTAACTCATTAAGTATTCTGATAGGAACAATAAAATTTTCCCAATATAATGCGACCCCTGGATACAGATAAAGTACTTAAGTACTTACGCAACCGTGTTTGTTCATAGATTTACCTTGCTATTTTTTTTTCTTAAAATACCCTTGTGTCTTTTATACTTATTACCTATACTAAAGTACATAAGTACTTACTTAATTTTTATTTTTTTTTCATAAATAAATCTAATATTTTCACTTTTAGTGCTTTTTTTTAGACACACTGACAGCAAAGGTTTCCCTTACAACGATCTTTAGTTGTTATATAATTTACATGATCTGCCTGGTTTAAATTTTTTTAAGTTGTTTACACTTTTTCAAACTGGACCTGATATCCCATATGAAAAAAAAAAATAACGCGTGTGGAACATACACACTTCTGGTTCACTTACCCTATTTTTATGGGGCAACTGGACCCATGGTGAAAGAAAGATGAAATATGCATATTTTTATATTTTTAAGTATTAAAATGTAATTTTGAGCATTTCTGTCTGATAGAGGGAACCTAGCTGAACACATTTACAGAAGTTCAGACTTTAATTCAAATAAACATTAGCTTTTTGAAGCTGAATTTTCAGAAGCTCCAGAGTCACATTGTAAAATCATGGCCCAGTTGCCCCAACTAACATTACAGGGTGGCGAGTGGTCAGGGAAAAACACAGTCAAAAAAAGAGGAAACTACCAGTAATTTATTCTAAAAAATTCTTCGAATAATATAAAGGGATAAAAGAAGACGAATTCCTCTTTAACAAAATACTGGTATTTAACACCTTTTTTGGCTGAGATTTTCCCTGACCACTCGCCACCCTGCATTAGTAGTTTTTGAATTATTCCTAAAAGTATAATTTCTTTTAATAAAAATCAGAGATATAAATATCACTTGGCATATTTCAAATATTACGCGAGCAAAGCCGAGGGGTTTGCTGGTATATAAATAAACTGCTTTCATAAAAATAAAATAAATCGGTTCAGTAGAAAGCTCAGGCCAGATGACTAAAAAAACAGCCTTGTCTTTTATAGATATTTATTCCGTTCATGGTATTGATTTAATTTATGTTTTCGTGACAAAGAATGTTATTTAAAGAGGTATCTCTCTATTCTAAAAAAAAGTAACTACTGCTGTCACCGCCGCCGCCGGTTTTGAATTTTTTGTGTCCGGAGGTCTTTCTTCGTTAATATTGAGAAAAATAATGCATACAAAAATATGAAAATCAGTGGTTTTATACAGAAATATTTGATAAACACGCTGATGCAGACAGTTTTCAAATCGAAGAATTATTTTAAGAGATACTTAATGCTAAAGTTGGACAAAATCGTTCCACTAAAAAAGTTTTATAGCAGCAAAAACTATTCATGGCAGTGTAATCATTTTTAGATCATTTTATGCGTTAGAATTTGACGGAGTGCAGATTGCATTAATTTTTTTTTATTTTGATTCATTTTTTCAGGTTTTATTTCTATTTTAAATTCAAATTTTCAGCATTTCTAGAGATATTTTTTACAGATTTCAGAAAATTGTACCAATTTAAACTGTTGCCAACTGTATAAAAAGCGCAAGCAATAATGTTTGCTTCAAAATAAAAATTTATTTACACGTGACTATTATAAACAGGAAAAAAAAACTTTCAAATTAGAATTAAATAATTATGTATAAAAAGCAGGAACTTATTAAAAATTACGTCATAAAAAGTATACACGTGAATTTTAAAAGAGAAAGGATATTGTAAAATAATAAATTCATTAACATGCGTTAGAAGTCTTAGGAGAAATTACGTCATATTTACGTCACATTACAGTTATTACATAAAATGAACACAAAATAATATTGCAAAAAAGTTTAAATTTAGAAATAGCGCTAGACATTTATTTAATATTTTGAGAGGATATTTTCAACTATTTTTGTTAGGAAAGCGCAAATAATATTTCATTGCTAACAAAAGTACTTTCACGCGATTATTTAAAAGAGAAAGAATAGCTTGGTAAAAATTACGTCAGATTAAAAACGATTAATTTAAAATGTCTCATTTAAAAGAACTTTCTTTTCACTTTGTTAAAAAATACCAGGAGACAAAGACTCTATTTACTTAATTCCTTTTATATTAGCTTATTTTGAAATGTTACACGTGTCTACGTCATCAAGTTATTTTTATTTCGACGTTTTATTTGTATTTTTATTAATGTTGTACGAATTTATTTGTTTTTTCGTTATTTAAAATAAAAATTATGTCAATTTGTATAGTTTGGCGAGTGGTTTGGCGATTTATATAATTTGGCGAAATTGGTCGACGGGATAATCAAGTAGTACCGCAGCGGATTTGGCGTTAAAATTCCCCAATCAAAGAGAAATGAATAGAAATTCGTTTATAGGGAGATCGCCACTGTTTTTTAAATTATAATTCAGTCTTTCGAAATCTTTTTAAAGCCGATCAAATTAGCGTGCATTTAGAGCCTGCGGTGTCTGGACGGGGGTTGGCGAGCGAAGCTCGTAGGGGGCCGAGCCCCCTAGTGTTAGTAAATATTTTTAAAGGAAAATGGTTATTAATAGGTCACTTCAGACATGAATTTGAATTTGTTAGAATAGTCAAAAAATCAACATACTACATTGTGTTGTTATTCAAAAAAAAAAAAAAAAAAAAAAAAAAAAAACAAATCTTGGAAATAAAAGATAAATCTCTCTATTCTTAAAAAAAGTAACTAACGCTGTCACCGCCGCCGCCACCGCCGCCGGTTTTGAATTTTTTGTGACCGGAAGTCTTTCTTCGTTAATAAAAAGACAAATATTACATACAAAAATATGAAAATGGTGGTATAATCTAGAAAAGTTTGATAAACACGCTGATGCATAAAGTTTTCGAATCGAAGAATTATTTTGAGAGCTATTTGATGGTAAATTTTGATAAAATCTTTCCATTAAAAAAGTTTTATAGGAGCAAAAACTATACATGGGAAGATAATTATTTTTAGATCATTTTATACGTTAGAAGTGCGCGGTGTGCAGACGGCATTTATTTTTTAATTTGGCTCATTTTTTTAGGTTTTATTTCTATTTTAAAATCAAATTTTTAACATTTCGAGAGATATTTTTTACATATTTTAGAAAATGGTTTTAATTTAAACTGTTGCCAACCATATAAACAGCGCAAACAAAAATGTTTGCTTCAAATTAAAAATTTCTTTACACGCGACTATTATAAACAGAAAAAATACTTTTAAATTAGAATTAAATAATTACGTATGAAAAGCAGGAACTTATTGAAATTTACATCATAAACACTATATTTACACGTGAAGTTTAAAAGAGAAAGCGTGATGTAAAATAATAAATTCCTTAACATGTGTTAGAATCTCTCTATTCTAAAAAAAAGTAACTACCGCTGTCACCGCCGCCGCCGCCGCCACCGCCGGTTTTGAATTTTTTGTGTCCGGAGGTCTTTCTTCGTTAATATTGAGAAAAATAATGCATACAAAAATATGAAAATCAGTGGTTTTATACAGAAATGTTTGATAAACACGCTGATGCAGACAGTTTTCAAATCGAAGAATTATTTTAAGAGATACTTAATGCTAAAGTTGGACAAAATCGTTCCACTAAAAAAGTTTTATAGCAGCAAAAACTATTCATGGCAGTGTAATCATTTTTAGATCATTTTATGCGTTAGAATTTGACGGAGTGCAGATTGCATTAATTTTTTTTTATTTTGATTCATTTTTTCAGGTTTTATTTCTATTTTAAATTCAAATTTTCAGCATTTCTAGAGATATTTTTTACAGATTTCAGAAAATTGTACCAATTTAAACTGTTGCCAACTGTATAAAAAGCGCAAGCAATAATGTTTGCTTCAAAATAAAAATTTATTTACACGTGACTATTATAAACAGGAAAAAAAAACTTTCAAATTAGAATTAAATAATTATGTATAAAAAGCAGGAACTTATTAAAAATTACGTCATAAAAAGTATACACGTGAATTTTAAAAGAGAAAGGATATTGTAAAATAATAAATTCATTAACATGCGTTAGAAGTCTTAGGAGAAATTACGTCATATTTACGTCACATTACAGTTATTACATAAAATGAACACAAAATAATATTGCAAAAAAGTTTAAATTTAGAAATAGCGCTAGACATTTATTTAATATTTTGAGAGGATATTTTCAACTATTTTTGTTAGGAAAGCGCAAATAATATTTCATTGCTAACAAAAGTACTTTCACGCGATTATTTAAAAGAGAAAGAATAGCTTGGTAAAAATTACGTCAGATTAAAAACGATTAATTTAAAATGTCTCATTTAAAAGAACTTTCTTTTCATTTTGTTAAAAAATACCAGGAGACAAAGACTCTATTTACTTAATTCCTTTTATATTAGCTTATTTTGAAATGTTACACGTGTCTACGTCATCAAGTTATTTTTATTTCGACGTTTTATTTGTATTTTTATTAATGTTGTACGAATTTATTTGTTTTTTCGTTATTTAAAATAAAAATTATGTCAATTTGTATAGTTTGGCGAGTGGTTTGGCGATTTATATAATTTGGCGAAATTGGTCGACGGGATAATCAAGTAGTACCGCAGCGGATTTGGCGTTAAAATTCCCCAATCAAAGAGAAATGAATAGAAATTCGTTTATAGGGAGATCGCCACTGTTTTTTAAATTATAATTCAGTCTTTCGAAATCTTTTTAAAGCCGATCAAATTAGCGTGCATTTAGAGCCTGCGGTGTCTGGACGGGGGTTGGCGAGCGAAGCTCGTAGGGGTCCGAGCCCCCTAGTGTTAGTAAATATTTTTAAAGGAAAATGGTTATTAATAGGTCACTTCAGACATGAATTTGAATTTGTTAGAATAGTCAAAAAATCAACATACTACATTGTGTTGTTATTCAAAAAAAAAAAAAAAAAAAAAAAAAAAAACAAATCTTGGAATTAAAAGATAAATCTCTCTATTCTTAAAAAAAGTAACTAACGCTGTCACCGCCGCCGCCACCGCCGCCGGTTTTGAATATTTTGTGACCGGAAGTCTTTCTTCGTTAATAAAAAGACAAATATTACATACAAAAATATGAAAATGGTGGTATAATCTAGAAAAGTTTGATAAACACGCTGATGCATAAAGTTTTCGAATCGAAGAATTATTTTGAGAGCTATTTGATGGTAAATTTTGATAAAATATTTCCATTAAAAAAGTTTTATAGGAGCAAAAACTATACATGGGAAGATAATTATTTTTAGATCATTTTATACGTTAGAAGTGCGCGGTGTGCAGACGGCATTTATTTTTTAATTTGGCTCATTTTTTTAGGTTTTATTTCTATTTTAAAATCAAATTTTTAACATTTCGAGAGATATTTTTTACATATTTTAGAAAATGGTTTTAATTTAAACTGTTGCCAACTGTATAAACAGCGCAAACAAAAATGTTTGCTTCAAATTAAAAATTTCTTTACACGCGACTATTATAAACAGAAAAAATACTTTTAAATTAGAATTAAATAATTACGTATGAAAAGCAGAAACTTATTGAAATTTACATCATAAACACTATATTTACACGTGAAGTTTAAAAGAGAAAGCGTGATGTAAAATAATAAATTCCTTAACATGTGTTAGAAGTCTTAAATAGGAGAAATTACGTCATATTTAAAAAAAACAAAAAATGATATTGCAAAGCAGTTTAAATTTAAAGATTGCGCGAGACATTTATTTGACATTTTGAGATGACCTTCTCAACTATTTTTGTGAATTCTAAGACAACGAAATTAACATATCATTTCTAACAAAAGTGACGTTAGATATTTTCACGTGAATATTAAAAATAGGAAGAAAAGTTTGGTGAAAATTACGTCAGATTAAAAACGATACATTTAAAATGTCTTAGTTAAAAGAACTTTCATTTCGCTTTGTTAAAAAATACCGGGACACAAAGACTCTGTTTACTTAACTCATTTTATATTAGATTATTTTGAAATGTTTAAGTGATTTTATTTAATCAAAGACGAAAACAGCCATTGTACCTTTTAACCCTCTCGCTGCGTAATTGTTCGCAACGAGCGTCTTTTAAGAATTTTTATTCTTTTTTCACCGGTTTTTCAAAACAAAAGTTTTTGTCTAATTTAATCGGGAAAATGCTCCGATTAAATAAGGCAAAATGTACAATAAAAAAATTACTGGTGGGAATAATAAAGGAGGGTTAATTAGACGGAAAAAATGCATGCCCGAGAAAATCTCGGGTTGCGCAGCCAGAGGGTTAACAGCAACCGATTTGACCTTAAAATTCCCCAATCAAAGAAAAATGAATAGAAACCCGTTAAGTAGAACAAGTTGGAAATTGCTCGTCAAACGTGGCAAATGAGGTGCGTTCGTACTATAACTAGTTTTATAATTATTTTTTGCACCCCATATTGTACTGAATGTGTATTTATTTGCAATTCATAAGTGCATAGTCTGTAACATCATTAAAATGCACTTGCAATATTTTTTTTCCATTCCCCTTAATGTAACGGACAACTTTTGACTGTCCCTGTAATTAAGCTATACATCCGATTTTCATGAAATTTGAAATGGCTCGACAAAATTTTGCAGCAATTATATATTTAAAATTTCAGCCCATTCGGAAAGCTGTAACATCATTAAAATGCACTTGCAATAATTTTTCCCTTTGGCTTTAATCTAAAGAAAAACTTTTCACTGGCCCTGTAATTAAACTATACATCCGATTTTCATAAAATTGGAAATGGCTCGACAAAATGTCGTAACAGTTATATGTTTAAAATTTGATACCATTCGGAAAGCTTTAACATCATTAAAATGCACGTGCAATAATTTTTCCCATTGGCCGTAATGTAAAGAAAAACTTTTGACTGTCCCTGTAATTTAACTATACATCCGATTTTCATAAAATTTGAAATGGCTGGACAAAATTTTACAACAATCATATATTTAAAATTTCAGATCATTCGGTTGGGTAGTCTTTGCTCTATTATATGCGGACGGACGGACAGACAGACGGACGGACAGACGGACGGAGAGACGGACGGACAGACAGACGGACTGAACGACGACTATAGGTGCTACGTATTTATCTAATTACGAACGCACCTAAAAGTGAATAGTAATCCATAGGGGGCTCTGCCCCCTACGAGCTACGCTCGCCAACCCCCGTTCAGACACCGCAGACTCTAAAAGTATGCTAATTTGACCGGCTTTAAAAAGATTTCGGAAGATTGAATTATAATTTAAAAAACAGTGGCGATCTCCCTATAAATGGGTTTATATTCATTTCTCTTTGATTGGGGAATTTTAAGGCAAAATCAGCTGCTACAAATAGATACAATGGCTGTTTCAGTCTTTGATTAAATAAAATCAGTTAAACATTTCAAAATAAGATAATATAAAATGAATTAAGAAAACAGAGTCATTGTCTCCCGGTATTTTTTAACAAAGCGAAAAGAAAGATTTTTTATTTTAGACATTTTAAATGTATCGTTTTAATCTGACGTAATTTTCACCAAACTTTTTTTTTCTCTTTTTAATATTCACGTGAAAATACTTTTGTTAGAAATGAAATATTATTTGCGCTATCTTAAGAAAAACAGTCGAAAAGATCATCTCAAAATTTCAAATAAATGTCTCGCGCAATTTTTAAATTTAATCGGTACTGCAATTTTATTTTGGGTTCATTTTACGTAATAAGTGTAATGTGACGTAAATGGTACGTGATTTATACTATTTAAGACTTCTAGTGCTTGTTAATGAATTTATTATTTTACAATATTCTTTCTCTTTTAAAATTCACCTGTAAATATAGTTTTTATGATGTATGTTTCAATTAGTTCCTGTTTTTTATATTTTCTGTTTATAATAGTCCCGTGTAATTAAATTTTTAATTTGAAGCAAACATTATTGTTTGCGCTGTTTATACAGTTGGCAACAGCTTAAATTAATACCATTTTCTAAAATATGTAAAAAATATTTCTTGAAATGCTGACAATTTGAATTTAAAATAGAAATAAAACCTAAAAAGAAATAGGTCAAATTAAAAAAATAAATGCAGTCTGTACACCGGGAAATTTTAATGCATAATATGATCCAAAAATGATTAAATACCATGTATAGTTTTTGCTCCTATAAAATCTTTTTAATGGAACGATTTTGTCGAAATTTAGCATTAAATATCTCTTAAAAGAATTCTTCCATTTGAAAGCTATCTGCATCAGCGTATTTATCAAACATTTTTCTGTAATACCACAGATTTTTATATTTTTGTATGCAATATGTTTCTTACTATTAACGAAGAAATACTTTCGGTCACAAAAAATTCAAAACCGGTGGTGGCGGCGGTGACAGCGTTAGTTACTTTTTTTTTAGAATAGAGAGATTTTATTTCACAGTACCACACTTTTAACAGCTGTAGATCTATCAATAATAACAAAATATTTATCATGCACCAAAGACTCTCGAAGCCGAAATGCGAATTAATGAAGGAATAGAGTTGCTTATTGCTTTCAATCGCAGAAAAATATCTATTGATGGAAAAAGCACCTCAATTATGGATAAACATTTTCATATTGATTGTTGTTTTATAATTTAGGATTAGAGAAGCTTCAAAATGTGCAGGATTATGCTCCAATGGGGAACAACGATTATCTTTCAGAGATATTTTTAACTGTAGATTTAGATATTTTAAAATCGAAAGAAAATTTCAGAAAATAATAACTGATTATTACCGGGATTTTTTATTGCCATTTCTCTTTAATATTACTAGAATTTCTTACAGGTTTCAAAATTTGTATTTTAGTGATGTGACTATTTATCACCAGGTCATTACGACCAAAACGATTTTTCTATAATTCTATAGCATGAGCATAATTTTTCTTAGTCATCGAAAAGCCTGCAATAGTCTTTTTACGACAGTTTTCTGTTCCTATCAAATTTTACATCTACCTTGAAAAGTAAATCAAACAAGTGGATAAGTGTGATCACAGATCGCACAGAGGGTTTCGTTTAATATTTCTTTCAAAGCACTATATCCTTTTGAAAAATCTGTTAGTTCCTCATTTCGCAACCAGGGGCGCACTATATTGTAAACAAACCTCTATCCGAACGAAACTCCGTTTTACATACTATCCGTAGATATATTAGTCGGGGGGATTGGGCCCATAACACCCGAGATAAGTAGGCGCTCCTGGCGGTAAAAAGGGGAACTAAAATATGTAAGGCTATGGTGCATAATATGAAAGAACGGTCAAAGGGGTGTCGGCAAAAGTTCGAAAAGTGCTCCCCGGGTTGAAAGGGCGGAAGTTAGAAAAATTGCTTAAAATACACAAATTAGAGCCCGGATGCGTAAATAATATAAGACTTTTTGAAAATTTTATGATGTGTTGTGTGGTCTAAAGTAATCAGCTATACGTATGCAAAAATTCATGTCACCAGCTTAATTAGGGGCTCTCTTAGAAAGAATTGCTTAAAATACATATGTGGTAGCCCAAAGGTTTAAACGTAAGACTTTTTCAAGATTTTATGATTTGTCGACCGGCCTCAGGTGTTCTGCTATAAGTATGCAAAATTTCAAATCTCCCATTTAATAAGGGGCTCAGTTAGAAAGAATTGCTAAAAATACACATGTAGGAGCCCAAAGGGTTAAATGTACGACTTTTTCAAAATTTTATGATTTGCGGTATGATGTGTGGTGTTCAGCTATAAGTAAGCAAAATTTCACGCCTGCAACCTAAATAGGGCTCACTTAGAAAGAATTGTTTAAAATACACATGTGGGAGCCCAAAGGGTTAAGTGTACGACTTTTTCAAAGTTTCATGGTTTGTCATTTGATGTGAGGTGTTCAGCTATAAGTATGCAAAATTTCACACCTCCAACCTAATTAGGGGCTCACTAGGAAAGAATTGTTTAAAATGAACATTTGGGAGCCCAATGGGTTAAATGCACGGCTTTTTCAAAATTTTATTGTTTTGCCTTTGATGTGAGGTGTTCAGCTATAAATATGCAAAATTTCACGCCTCCAACCTAAATAGGGTCTCATAAAGAATTGTTTAAAATACACATGTGGGAGCTTAAAGGGTTAAATGTACGACTTTTTCAAAATTTTTTTATTTGTCGTTTGATGTGAGGTGTTCAGCTATAAATATGCAAAATTTCACGCCTCCAACCTAATTAGGGGCTCAATTTAAAAGAATTGTTTAAAATGCAAATGTGGGAGCCCAAAGGGTTAAATATACTTTTTCAAAATTTTATGATTTGTCGTTTGATGTGAGGTGTTCAGCTATAAGTATGCCAAATTTCACGCCTCCAACCTAATTAAGGACTCACTTAGAAAGAATTGTTTAAAATACATATGTGGGAGCCCAAAAGGTTAAATGTACGACTTTTTCAAAATTTTATAGTTTGTCGTTTGATATGAGGTGTTCAACTATAAGTATGCAAAATTTCACGCCTCCAACCTAATAAGGGCTCACTAGGAAAGAATTGTTTTAAATGAACATTTGGGATCCCAATGGGTTAAATGTACGGCTTTTTCAAAATTTTATTGTTTTTCCTTTGATGTGAGGTGTTCAGCTATAAATATGCAAAATTTCACGCCTTCAACCTAAATAGGGTCTCAGAAAGAATTGTTTAAAATACACATGTGGGAGCCTAAAGGGTTACATGTACGACTTTTTCAAAATTTTATGATTTGTCGTTTGATGTGAGGTGTTTAGCTATAAATATGCAAAATTTCACGCCTCCAACCTAATTAGGGGCTCAATTTGAAAGAATTGTTTAAAATACACATGTGGGATCCCAAAGGGTTAAATGTACGACTTTTTCAAAATTTTATAGTTTGTCGTTTGATGTGACGTGTTCAGCTATAAGTATGCAAAATTTCATGCCTCCAACCTAATTAGGGGCTCACTTATAAAGGATTGTTTAAAATACACATGTGGGACACAAAAGGTTAAATTTGCAACTTTTTCAAAATTTTATGATTGATCGTTTGATGTGAGGTGTTCAGCTATAAGTATGCAAGTTTTCACGCCTCCAACCTAATTAGAGTCTCACATAGAAAGAATTGTTTAAAATACACATGTGGGAACCCAAAGGGTTAAATGTACGACTTTTTCAAAATTTTATGATTTATCGTATGACGTGTGGTGTTCAGCTATAACTATGTAAAATTTCAAGTCTCCAACATGAATAGTTTCTGAGAACGGGCTCTGTGACAGACGGACAGGCAGACAGACAGACAGGGGAGCGAGACGATAGGTTTTCGTCAGATGAACGAAACCCTAAGAACAATAAAAGGAGGTTGCCACAGCAAGCGACTGACAGATTTGGTAAGTATCGAAAAGGAGCCATTCTCAACACACGTAAAAAAAAAAATGAAATTGAAATAGTCTTTTTGCTTTCTGCTATGTTTACAAGAAGATAGTATTGGATTCGTGAAAAATTTCGACTTGTAGTTTTCGATGGATTAATGCCTGTTAGAAGGTCCTGAACACGATTTGATGTTTTTTAGAGAATGTCTGTCTGTCACTCTGTCTGTGAGTGTGTCTGTGAGTCTGTCTGTAACTGACAAACATATTGTGAGCGCTCTATCTCAAGAATTAACACACGGAATTTCACAAAACTTTAGATTCAGTTCGACCTTGATATAAACTGCTGCTGATTCATAAAACTTCAGATTCAAGCATACCTTGATATGATTAGGCGCTGATTAGGTTTTAGGGAAAATCGCCCAACAGTGAGCGCTGTTATGCCGTATTTTTTACGATATCTGCAATAGCTATATCTCAAGAACTATTGCACGGATTTTCATGAAACTTCAGATTCAGGTATGCCTTAATAAATATTGGTACTGATTATGCTTTGGTGTAAATCGCCCAACAGGTGGCGCTGCTATGCTGTATTTTTAAAGATTTCCGCAATAGCTCTATCTCAAGAACTAATGCACGAATTTTCATCAAACTTGAAATTCAGTTAGACGTTAATATAAGTTCTTACCGATTAAGCTTTGATGCAAACCACTAAGAGGTGGTGCTGATATGCTGCATTTTGCATGATTTACACGATTTTAGCAATAGTCATAGCTGAAGAACTAATACACAGAATTTCGTATCTTTAGAATCCTCATGATGGGCATAGATTGCCATTTAATTTTGGCACTGTGCTAGAGAATTTGAAGTATTAACATGTATGAGATAGAAGGAAGTTTTGGCACATCCGACTAGTAGCACATCCGACTAGTTATGAATTAAAATGAAGATGGGTATTGTGCCATATGGTAAATATAAATGAGATTTTCAAATATTTGTTAGTAATAAAAGGAGCATTAATAGGAATAAATACAGAAAACAGGTGATTGACAGGGGCGTAGCTACCGTGGAGCAGTTGGAGCAAACTGCTCCAGGCGCACGAATCCTCAGGGCGCAAAATTAGATAAAGCGAAATAAAGATTTCTTAAAATATTTGCATATTTTTTTGCATTATTAATCAGACATTATAGGTGAATCTTGTTACAATCAGCGTATTCCTATGATGTTTTACCTTGTGTTTAACCTCAACTATTTCGATTTAAAATATTTTTCATACACAGTTGAAAGAAATGACTTCTATTCAGAAAGTTTTAATTTTAATTCATACCACCATATTGCATTGAAGATTTTCGGATCTTAAAGTAATCAAAACTTATTTAGCAGGGCTCCCATCGGTCACTTTACTGGCTACCACTATTTCCAAACAATAATCTTTCTGGTACATTTCTATTAAAAATGTTTTAGAAATTTATCATGATGATTACTTTACAGAAAAAATGGTAGCCAAAGAATTCACCGCTGAGAAACCTATATGTACGATGTAACAGTAGTCATTTACGATAATTATTTTACGATGTGAAAAAAAATAACCTGACAAGTTGAAGAAAATTATTGACCATTTTACAGACGAAAACTAAGAAAACGAAAATTTTGAAGGGTTTTCTTTGTGGTAACTAAAAATTCATCAATACAGATTACAAAACAATAATAAGAGCCGGAATTAAACAAGTTACACATCAGCCCAGGGCGACAAAATTTAGCCGGGGGGGAGGGGGGGGGGGAAGCTGTTCTGGGTCTGCAAATTCCGTTGAAAACGCCAACTTTGACAGTATTTTCTGTCAGATCTATTGTGTTTACAAAAAATACGGAAAACGTCTTTCGATTAGAGTTTCAGAATAACAACACCTGCCAGTTTCATGCGTTCTCGAGCAA